>WEIT01005664.1:289045-318071 GCA_013389985.1 Dryoscopus gambensis
GCCCCCTCCGCCGTGCCGCCGTCCCCGTGTCCCGCTCCACGCCGCCCGCAGCCCGCGGTACCGCAGCCCAGCCTGCGCAGGGAACTGCTGGAGGTGTCTGGCAGGGAGAATCCATCCCCCTGCGGCTGGGGCTGGCGCTGGCCGGGAGGGTTTGGCTCCGAGGGCACAGGCCGGGTTTGGAGCCGCGGTTTCACCTGCAGAACCAGGCCAGGCTGTCTGGAAAAGTGCGGCGGTCCCGGGAGGGTCATCGCATCCTCTCATCCCTTTGCAGCCAGAGCAAGATTCCTCCTGCTGCCGTCAGCTGGAGTTTCAGTCCTGGTTCCGTGGGCAGAGCTGGACAAAGTGCTGCTCACCTGCCCCGGGGGTTGTGTTTCCCCTCGCGTCCTGTGGCAGGTGAGGCAAGAGCAGAATTTTGGGAATTTAGGAGAATTTTGGGAATGGTTCTGGCTGGTGGGAGAGGGACCCCCCAGACTCGCAGGAGCACGTGGCCAGCCAAGGAGGCTTTGCTGACCCCTGAGACGTAATTTCACTTGCCAGACCACTCTCATTTGAGAGGCTCGAAAGGCAGAGACAAAAAAAGTATTTATTTTTCTTGAGCATAAAAAACCTTTTCCTTAAGTTCTGTGCTTTAAAAAAAGCATAGAATAGATGCTGGCAACAGGTTGGAGGATCTCCAGGAGCTTTAAAGATGTTGATTTTCGTATACCCATAAAAAAGACAAGTCTAGGCTATCTTACTTTCTACTTTTAACAGCTTTTTCTGGCATGAAGCAGCCATAATTTTATGACCCAGAGGGATCCTCTGAGCGCTCGAGGTAGGGCAGTGCTGCTCCAGTTCAAAGTGAAAAAACAAACTCTCTGTATTTTAGGCTCGTGCCCTGCGTTTCTGGCCGTCCCCACAGCGAAAGCTCCCATGGCAGCTGCGGGAATCCTGTGGGAGGATGGAGATGGTTGGCAGAGTTTGACTTCCAGGCTTGAGGAGCAGCACTGAGAGCCCCGGGGATCTGGGGGTTGTGGGGAAGTTTTGTGTCCCAGTATAGCCCTGGGAAAAGCTGATGGAGCAAAGGGGAGCTGGGGTGTGTCTGTGCACCAGTGTCCTTGGAATGTCTCCAGGAGGACTGGCGAGAGGGAAACTATTTATTTCTCCGTTATTTTTAAAAAAAGCTTTCATGCAGGACAAGCAAGATTTGCTTTCCTGACGGGAGAGGTACCATAAATTAATCATTAGGAAATTAAACTTAATGGCTGTGTTTGAAGGAGAATGGAGGCTTTAAAGCACCAAATTCCTCCTTCCATCCTCAGGGCTGGGCTTGCATGGAAATGTGCTGGGATATTTGACATTTGATATGAAGGGGCAGGAGGGCACCAGGCTGGCTTCCCTCCAGATGTGAATCTCCATCTCTCCCTGCCTCAGATTCGTCACCTGCACTGAGGAAAGCGTGATCCTGAGTGCCTGAAGAAGGGCTTGGAGACCTGCAGGGCCTGCAGATTTGCCATGGTTATTTGTAACAACCTGTCTCGGAGTTGGGATTTATCCCCGTGGAGTTTGGGGATCAAAATGCAACTTTCCAGTCCAATCCCGCCCCACAGCACTTGGGGATTTTAGAACGTTGACTTGCAGCTCACCATATCTGCAGTCTCAGAAGGAGGTTTCTTGTTGTGCTGCCTCCCCTTTCTGAAAGTTTAATCAGAAGGACTGATTCTTTCTTTAATTGGTGCATGTTTAAGGTGGATTCCTTTATTTCTTCCTCCTTCAGCTGCTGCCATCCGGAGGCCAAGTGGTTTGTTTAAATGAGATGCTGTTTAAATTGGATATTGTTACTGACCCTCTTCAGCCTTGTTTCGTATTTGTCCTCTGCTAGAAAATCAAAACCTCTCGCTTTGTGCCTCAGAACCGGCTCTGCACATGGCACATATGGCCCTTACACCACTTTTCTCTGTCACGAATTTGTGTTTTAAAGAGAAGAAGATCAGATTTCAGCGTGTTGTGCGGTGGGAAAGCACAGCTTTACAATGCTGTGTGCATTAAGAAATGACGGGCCATTGTTTTGCCCTCGCTGCCTGCAATTGGCAGCGAGTTTCAGGCAACACACATCCCTTCGCTGCCCCTCAGCACAGAAGTGTGCAGCCTCTGGTGCCCTGAGAGCATCTCCAGGCATCCCCCGGGGTGAATCAAGAGTAATTCCTGAATTATTGTTGTGCCATGATGACGAGACAAGGAGGGCAAGGTGGGTTTGTGCCTGGAGCAGCTCCCACCTTCCCGGGGGTTTGTCCCCGCGGCTCTGGCAGATGTCACCAGCTGGGGAGGGACAGCTCAGAGGATCACAGAATGAACCAGGTCGGAAAAGACCTTTGAGATCATCAAGTCCAACCTCTGACCTAACACCTCCTCACCAACTAAACCATGGCACTGGGTGCCGTATCCAGGCTTCTTTTAAACACCTCCAGGGATGGTGACTCCACCATCTCCCCGGGCAGACGATTCCAGTGCCCAATCGCTCTGTCAGGGAAGAATTTTTTCCTGAAATTTCCTCGTGTTCACAGTGCTGCTCTGCTGCTTGCAGGGATCCCCTCTGAAGGCCGAGCCATGCACTAGGAGCCAGCACATCCCACGGACGAGCGGGACCCGGCGGTGCCGCGGGAGGGACGGGACATGCGGAGCCTCGGCTGCCTCCTCTGGGGACTCCTCCTCACCCTCAGCACCAGCAGCACGGAGGGCTTTGCCCGGGCAGGGTAAGACCCCGTTTTATCTGCACCTCTCAGGTGTGTCCTCCACCCATCAGGGCGAGGCACATCCTCTCTCGGGGGAGGAACAGCCCTGTGTGCCTCTCTGGGCTGGTGAGGAGATGGGAAAAGCTCTCCCAGGGCAGCCAGGGCTCAGCAGCCCTTTGCTGGTTGTTTGCTTTGTCACTGAAGCTAAAAAAAAATCTCTCAGAGGAAATGTCCCAGGCTCTGTTTAACTCCATGCAGGGACACAAAGACACTCTGGGCTTTTTTGTCTGGGGAGAGTCAAAAGCTCATCAGGCCCCGAGCTGCTCAGGAATTGTTATTGTCGCTTGCAAGCACATCCCTCCTGAAAATGTGTGTGAAGTCCTGCTAGCACACAAAGCAAGCCTTGTGCACAAGCTGTCACTGGAGGATGAAGTTTCCATCAGAGGAGGATGCAGCTCCCAGCTCTGATGGACATCCAGGGATGCAGGTGGGAAGCACTGGGCTGTGCTCTGTGCTCCCCAGGATGCTGCTGGGGCTGCTGGGGCCCGTGGTCCTGCAAGCCCACGAGTGGCAGCTCCAGCAATTCTCCTTCCCTTTCTGGGAAGTGGGTCTGGGAGAACTCCCCGGCTCCCAGCACGGGCTGGGCAGGCACAGCTCAGCTCCTGCTGGGTCTGAGGAAGCCCAGAGCTCGGTGCCCCAGTTTCTTCCCAAGCAGAGAGGAGCTGGAGCTCAAAACCCGCCCCCAGACACAGCTCACATTTTCTACAAAGTTTGTTTTTATACTGAAATGCTCCTCCAGCATCAAACCTTTCACATTCTGTCCAGGACTGAAACCACAGCTGAATTCCTCGCTCGCACGCACAGGCTGCAGCTACAACTTTATTCTGAATTTTTCAAAGCAAACAATTGCCATTTAAAAATTGCATCTTCTGTAACATTAATCATGAGGCTGAGAGGAGTTTTCTGGAGTTAATGGAAGCCATCTGATGTCCATGCTAATTCCCAGGCTTTTTATTTTAGTTTCTAATTGAGCTGGGAGGCTGAGACAAGTAGATGGGTTCCTCAGTGGGACTGACCTGCTTGGGCTGGAAATTGTTGAAAAAAAGGATGTTTAACCAAGACCACTTTGGCTGCTAACCTTGGGAAAGTTTTTGCCTGGATAACACTTATCTTAGGAAGGCTGGGGAGGGAGTGCCTTTCATCCAACCTCTATTTTTTTTTTGCGGTGAGCCTGACCCTTCCTGTGAAATCATTAATTTCTTGGTGACCACGGAGGCATCCGTTTCAGGAATGCAAAAGTCTCAGAAAGGAAAAACCCGCCCAGAAAGTGAGCGATTTTAGGGGAAGGGAGACAATGAATGGAATGGGTAAATCATCCCTAAATCTGGGTCCCGACCGCTCCCCCGGGATGGGGGAGGAAGCGCCCGCGCCGCTCGCAGCGCTCCAGAGCTGTGTCACTGACCCGAAACAGCTTGAAGTGGCTCTCCAGGTCACTGGGGCCACCGCTGTCCACTCTCCCAGTGCAGGGACGGGTGCTCGGGCCGCGTCCTGGCCGTGGGACTGACCGCTCTGTGCTCAGCCGCAGGGTGTGCGCCGCGGGGCCGCCGAGCCGCCTGAGCGCCCACGCCGAGTCCCACGTGCAGCCCGTGTACCAGCCCTACCTCACCACCTGCCAGGGCCAGCGCCTCTGCAGCACCTACAGGTGAGCCCACTGCCTGTGCCACGGGGCCGGGGCAGCGGAGATCCTGCTCCATCCGCAGGGACCGGGGTCCCAGCCCCTGGGAGCCGCCTGAGCTGCTGCGGGAGCAGCACGGGGGTTCGGGGCACCCAGCTCAGCCCATCCTTGCCTTGCAGGACCATCTACAGGGTTGCCTACAGGCAGAGGTCCAGGCAGCTGCCGGAGCCCACGGCCTCGTGCTGTCCTGGCTGGAGCAGAGTGAACGGCCACGCGCTCGGCTGTAACAGAGGTGAGGAGCTGCTGGGTCACCCCGGTGCCACTGCCCGTCCCCAGGCCCCTCGCATCCCTGGAGGAGGCCCCAGGACCAGGTCTCTTCATTCTGCCCATCAGTTGGATTCTCCCTGAATTAAATTTTCAGCACCACAGCCAAATGCGGTTCGATATGGGATTAATTCCCAGCTTTCCTCTCTGCTGCCTCTTGGGCCTTCTTCCTTCGGGATCACTCAGTACCTTTATACTTACCAGAGGATAAATAAAATGAGTTAAGTCCTTCCCATCTAACTCAGAAGGAGTAGATGAGAAATGCTTTCAGGAGGCAACCAATGCAAACCACAGCAGCAGCCAGTCTGTCCCCAGAGGAGCTCAGAGCGTGGCACCAGGGGCTGCTGCTGCCTATTGCCCTCTTCCTTCCCACCTTTGCTGCCTGCAGGCCCCTCAGCTTCTTTCCAGGTCCTCTTCCTTCCGCCTGTCCTGAGCCCTGTTCACCTTGGGCAACTCAACCCCGCTGTGTGGTGCTGGTGTGTTTTGGGGTGTGCACGCGTGCAGGGAGGGAGGGAGGGAGCTGGGGACCTCTGGGGCTGCCGGGTGACGCTGTGCTGGTGTTTCCTCTCGCAGCTCTGTGCTGGGAGCCGTGCCAGAACGGCGGGAGCTGCGCCTTCCCCGGGAGATGCTCCTGCCCCCCTGGCTGGACGGGGCGAGCCTGCCAGACAGGTACCGGCCGTGTCCCCCCTGTCCCTGCTCCCTGTGTCACACCTGCCCTGCTGCTGCTGGGAGAGCTTCTCCTGGGAGCATCTGAGCTGCCGTGGGGCTCTGGGTGTCCTTTGCCCTACACCAGCCCCTCAGGGGGGACAGGGACCAGCGCTGTGGCTCCTATCCCACCTTGGGCTTGGTGCTGTCCCTCTGCACACACATGCACAGCTACTCCAGCGGAGGATGGGAAGCGTGGCTCCCAGGGGAGTTCTGACCTCCCTTTGGCTGCCCCAGTGCTCCCAGCCCTCCTGTGCAGCTCTGGCACCCCCATTTTCTCTGCCTGCTGCTCCATGCTGGGTCAGGGTGAGCAGAGCTGTGAGCAGGCCAGCAAAAAGCCTCTCTGCAGCACCGAGCCCTGGTGGGGCCAGCCTGAGATTGTGTTCGTGATCATCCCTCCCAGGCTTTGTAAACTCTTGCTGTAAACTAAATCCCACTTACTGCAGAGACTAAAAATCCTTAAGCCAAAAATATCCGGGGGTGGAGGGGAAGCCGGGTGATCTCCAGGCTCCTCTCCAGCACAGGAAGAGCCCAGTGCTCCTCACAGCACAGGGAAATTGGGCAGCGTGGTGCACACCAGTGCTGCAAACTCCTGCCATGGCGTTTCCCAGCTTTTCCCAGCTTTCCAGCCTCCCGTTAGGCAGAGGAGGAGCGTGTGGCACTGACCCATGCTGGGCCAGGCAGGGCTGAGCCCATCGCTGACAGCTCCGGGGGAAAGGATTTTCCCACTGCCTAAAACAGATTCGCCCGGGCGTGGGAAGCGCTTCAGCTCCTTCTGCTTTGTGGGAACAGCTTTAACAACTCCCCCGTGTGAGGAGAGGTTACTGGGTTTTGTACACACTTGAAAGGCTGATAGCTCCTCACCACAGCTGGCTGGAACCAAAACCCCGGCCGTAAATCCGGGATGAGAGCCGAGCGCTGCCTGCGCCTGCCTGGCCAGAGCTGGGACGTTTCTGACCACAGCTTTTGCTTCTGGCTCAGTTGTGGGGGGAGCAGGAGGAGGGGAGGAGGACAGACCCCCTCCAGCTTAGGCCAGGTTTATCCAGGGCTGTCCCCGGCACTGGTGGTGCTGCGACACCCAGAGCTGTGCCCGGGACAAACACCAGCTCGCTCGGGGGGCACTCACTGGGGTTCCACTGTGCCTAAGCCACCTGTGCCCTCACCCTGTCCCCCTCCTCACGGAGCCGTTCCTGTGTTCCAGACGTGGATGAATGTGCCAGCCAGAGCCACGGCTGCAGCCAGCTCTGCATCAACACAGCCGGGAGCTTCCACTGCGCCTGCCAGGACGGCTTCAGCCTGGCTGCCGATGGCAAGGGGTGCCAGCCCCTGGTGCCAGCGCCTGGGACAGACACCTCCAGCCAAGCAGGTAACCTGTCCCCACGCTGAGCCCCAGCTGCTCTGGGCCTTCAGTGGGAGCTGAGGTTACGCTCAGCATCGCAGGGACAACAGCCAGAACCCCTCAGCTTCATTCTTGCTGACCCAGGAATGCTTCTCCCACCCCAACAACTTCCCCCGAGCACAAATCTGTCTGCGAGGGTGGCAGGGCCTGGCTGTGGCTGGAGGTGGCTGGGGTGTGTCTGTTCTCTCCGTCATCGTCCTCATTCCCTCAGGGCAGGTCCGGAGCCACGAGGAGCGCCGCTGGTGACGGCTCATTATTACTTTTGGTACGCGCTGTGACACTTCAAACTCGTACCGTGAGTAATAATGCGCTGTGGCCAGCACGGGCATCACGCAGCAAACGCCGGGGACAGCAGGGCATGTGCCCCACCTGCCTCTACCCCTGTCCAGGGCCCTCAGCGGGGACAATCCCTTGTGCCCACCACAGGACAGGGCAGAGCTGGCTGGTTTTTGGCAACATGGGCACAAAAGGCCGGGCTCCACCAGATCTCTTGTCCTTTAAGCATCACCCCACTGCCTGAAACCCTCCCCACCTGGTTGCAGGTGCTGCAGCAGCAGGAGCAGCCTGTGCCTTTAGCAGCTGGATGAGATGCCAGCAGGTCCAGCTGATGCTCTGGGGGATGATCCCAGCGGGGCAGACCCTGGGAGTGGAAAGCAGCAGAGCTCGGCCAGAGCCCTGCAGTGATGTCTCTCTCCCCAGCAGCTCCCACCTCACCTCAGCAATGGGCTTTCACTCACTGACATTCCCTTGGTCACTTTTTCAGGTCCCTCCAGTGAAATGAAGGAAGAAATGGAGGACCTGAGGAGCAGAGTGGAAGCGCTGGAGCAGGTGAGTTGCAGCACGTCCCCCCTGCCCTGTTCCTGCTCAGCCAGCTCCCACCCGGGGCTCTTTGCAGCCAGGGTTTCCCTCCTCCCCGGCTCTATTTTTAACATCCCAGCAGCAATCCCAGCTGTGCTCCCCGCTGCCGCCGGCAGCGCCCACGCCGCGGCTTTTCCAGCCCGGCAGCCCTTTGAACACGAGCACAGCCCCGCGAGCCCTCCCTGGTGGGTGCTGCATCCCCCCGGGTGGTCCTGCTGGCCGGGGGGACACGCTCACAGCTCCCCTTCTCCCTGCAGAAGCTCCAGCTGGTGCTGGCCCCCTTCCACAACCTCATGCCGCCGGAGGATGTCGGCGCAGACCCCATCAGCCGCCTGTCCCACTCCCTCCAGCAGCTGGACAGGATCGACTCCCTGAGCGAGCAGATCTCTTTCCTGGAGGAGCGGCTGGAGACCTGTAAGTGCCTGGAAAAAGCAGGGGTGGAGGGTCTCCCTCCAGCCACCCTGGCCACGGGGAGCAGCTGTGGGCCAGCGAGATCAGTAACACGTATGCCACTGTTAATCTGGATCTGCCTCAAGCTCAGCAGCCTGTAATTAATAAAGGATGAACGCAGACAGCCCATTAGCTTAATTTCAAAGCTGTTTCTGTGGCTGCACCATCTGACTGCCCTTGTAGCAGCCAAAAATTGTAGGGTTGGCACATGGAAGCGTGGCCGTGGGGCAGAGCTGAGGGAGGCACTGGGAGCAGTGGGGCACCTCACAGCTGCTGTCCCTGCCTGGTAGCTCGGTGCTCAGGAAAGAACCCCTGGCTCTTAGGAAATTAACAGTCCAGAAAGCCAATCAGGGAAGTTTAGGGAGCGTGCAGAAGCTGGCAGATTTACGAGCTTGGGAAGTTTTAGGCATTTCTTTTGGAAGTTTACAGACCAGTAAGGGTGCCAAACTGAGGAGGGGACCCCAGCGAGAGCTGTCACGTGTGAAATGGCTGCAGGTGGGGGGTCCTGCCTGGTGTCCCCAGCACGGAGAGGGACAGCATCCCCTCGGGTCCCTGTGGTGCTCACCTTGACTCCAAGCAGAGCACAACCCTATGAGCAATTCGTTTTGATAGGCAGCTCTTTGCAACTCATTAAATAATTCCAGAACCTAGGCATGGCTGGGGTGAGCAACAGCAGCTCGCTGAGCCTTGGAAAGGCTCAGGAGAAACTGGTTCAGGGCATATCCAGTCCCAGTTCAGTGCTTGCAGTAATGGCTGAGATGGAAAAGACTTCAAAGAACTTGTTTGAAGACAAAGTAGCTGCAAATAGACGCTTAAAAAGCATCTCAGAAAGGGGTAATTAGCAGAACCGCTGAGTGTTCCACCAGGCTGAGTTTTCTAGTAGTGCCCTGCACATGTTATTAGTGACAGCACAGAGGAATGTGAGCAGTATCACAAGGTAACATGGATTCGTTCCAAGGGATGACTCCAAAGTCCTGAAATTAATTTCTGCCAAGTCTGTTCCAGCAAGCAAAACCTGTTTTTGTCTCGTTTCATGGTCTTGCAAGTCCCTGTAGGACACAAAGCTGTCCTGTTATACTCCAGGGTGCCCTGAGGCTCGCAGGGCAGCCCACGGAGTTACTCAGCCATCCCTGTTCTGTGCCTGGTGGAGCATTTCCCAACTGAATGCTACCCTACAACTGCACTCCCCAATTAGCTGCTCAGTGGGGATGTGTGCAATGACCAAAAAAAACATTTTCTCTTCTTCAAACGATCAGCAAAGGCACCAGGTCAGAGCTTTTTAAGCCATAACCCTTTTGGCCCCTCTAAGTCTGAATGAGGCCTGATCCAGCACAGACTGTCACTGGGTTTGGGGACATGGTGCACAGGGCCCAGGCATGAACTGTGACATGCCAGGGAGGTGAGAGTGACACTCCCGAGTGTGGGGGAACAGAGCCAGCCTGGTTGTTTGGCAGAGGGAAAGCAGCAAGCGTGGGTGACATTCCCAGAGGTTAAGGTCAGTCTCATTCTGCCTGGGAAAGACACAAACCAAAGCCAGGCTAACGATGGTGCTGGATTTCTTTTTGTTATCCATCTTCCCAGGTTCCTGCAAGAACGAACTCTAGCGGAGTGCCTGAGGACCTGGAGCAAGCCAAGTGCATCCACAGCTCTTATCTCCCTCTCCCAGCCCAGGCTGGGATGAAGCCACGCCATCTCCAGGAAGGCTCGGGGTAGCAGAAGGCTGGGTTCCCCTCAGCCTCTCCATCGTTCTGTCTTTGAGTTCACCTCACCAAGGGTCACGCAGCTCCTTCCAAACTGGACTCTGAGCCCTCTCCCTGCTGGAGAGGCAGCAAATAAATGCCTTACCTCGTGCCATGAGTGCCTGGCTGTGCCAGCCTGGTTGTGTGTGAACTGAGCGTCCCTGTTCAGCCGCCCCTGGCTCTTCCTTAGCATTATCCTGGGCTGAAACATCTCCCAGCGCTGGCTGTGCTGGCCTCCCTGCAGAGCACAGCCCTGGCCCGGGCAGGGCAGCTGCCTGCCCACACTCCCTGTGCGTGCTGCCACACGGAGGAGGTGGGGACAAGTCCCTGCAGCCCCAAGCCAGGAGTCACGGCAGGGGAAAAGGGCACCCGGTCCCTGCAGAGGTACTGCAGAGCTGGGTGCAGGTGCGGGTGCCCATCCCTGCAGCTCCTGCATCCCCTCCTGCTCTCCAGGAGCCCTGGAGCTGGGATGGTGCCTCCCCAGTGAGGCTGGGTGAAGCACGGCCCTCCTGCCCGGGGGGCACAGGCTGGGGACAAGGACCCCCCCTGCCCCTCTGCCAGCAAACCCACCCCCTGCACGAGCTGAGGGCTCAGCACCCCACATCCTCCTCCCTCAGCCCCCACACAAGACCAGGAGGCTCCTTTATTTAAATAACCAAAGGTGTAATTTCATTTTTGTTTTTTTTTTTTTTTTGTGTAAAGCACATGACATTCTCTGCCCAATTAAAAGTGAACAGCAGACAACTGCACACAGAGGCACCGCTCCCTCCTCCCAGGAGGAGTCAGACACGCTTCCCCTCCCCAGGAGCCCTCGCAGGGCCCTCCTGGGCTGACCCTCCCTGACAGCCCTTTATCTGCCACTCTCACAAAGTGCTGGTTCGCTTCCCATCCTCCCACCCCGACCCTTCCCATGCCCTGAGTCTGTACTGTAAGGCCCCTCCAGCAAAGCCCCTGCCAGCACCAGCTCGGCCCGAGGGCTCCTTCCATGGAGCTCCCTGCCGGCCCCAGCTGAGGCTTTAGCCCCGAAATGCCAGATAAACACAACTCCCCCCGTGCAGGCTGTGAGAGCTGGCTCTGCTGGTTACCTGAGTAGCCCCAGGTGGCTTGTCCCGAGGTCCCCCGTGCCATGAACAGAACTAAAGCTACAGCAACCACGGACCTGACCCAGCCTCCGAGGGCATCAACATCCCGCAGCTCCCAGTGAGGGATCCAGGAGCTCTGTTGGTCCCCAAAGCACAGGAGAACCCCTTTTATCTGACCGGGAAAGGGGTTTATGTCCCCCAAAGAGGGAGCTGAAGCCTTCCAAGCCTTCCCAGCCCCGTTCCAGCCGCAGCTCACCCACCCTGTGGCTCTGCAGGGGTTTTACAGGCCCCGGAGAGCGGCAGCTCCGCCTCGCAGAGCAGCAGAGACGCGGGACAGGCACCATCTTTCGGCCAGTGCTGACCATGACAAGTGACAAAAGGAGCACGACAGAGCCCTTTGCCTCTGGAAGGGGCATTGCAGGCACCGGGATGTGACCAGGCTGAGCCACCACCCCGGCAGGGAGCTGGCAGCAGTGTCCCAACGTGATGCATTTGTGACACAAGGGCATCTCAAGGGGACAGGCCTGTGAGTCCCGCTGGCGGGTGGCTCTGGGCTGTCCAGGGAGGACACCCCACTCCTAGTGCTGCTGGAAAGCCAAATGCTGGATTTTCACCCAGTTCTCAGCCCTGTTTGAGCATCAAGGTTGTGCTGATACAAACTGCTGCCTGGTGGCTTCCACCTGGGACACCACAGGGCCAGGCCAGCGCGAGCTGAGCCTGCAGGAACACAGGTGCAGGGACAGTCACACGAGGCAGAGCTCAGGCTCCAGGCAGGTTTTTGCTGTCACCCCGTGCCAGCTGCGAGAGCTGGGGGCACTCACCTCTCTGGTCATTGAGCCCTTTGGTAGCAC
The DNA here is from genome assembly GCA_013389985.1 of Dryoscopus gambensis. Lineage (NCBI taxonomy): Eukaryota > Metazoa > Chordata > Aves > Passeriformes > Malaconotidae > Dryoscopus > Dryoscopus gambensis. The sequence continues at coordinate 300,840 of WEIT01005664.1, forward strand.
AAGTTTGATGCCTGAGAAATTCAGAAAAAGGAGACATTTCAAAGTGAGAATGTGAACCCATAAGAGAAATCCACTCAAAGGGGAACCTTAGTGCTGGCTTGACACCCTGCGTGTGCCAGTCCGTGGTGCTCCCAGAGTCAGAAATCACTGCAGAGAAGAAGTTCCTTCAGTATTTGGCAAGAACAGACAGGTCCCTTCAGCCACCACCAGGCGGTGACACCACTGGAGAAGCCTCTAAGATGAGTCCTTTGCCTGGCTTGGACGGCCTGACAGCCTGAAGAGGGTCTCCCTCATGGTGCTGAAGCATCTGTCAGTGAGCTCAGTGACATCGTCTGACGTCAGCCCTTTGGTCTCTATCAGAGGCAGAACCTCAACCTTGATTTTGCCTGGGGACAAGAGAGGAGCCTGTGAGAAACCCGCACACCACAGGAGCTCTGTTCTCTGCCCTGCTCCCCACCCTGGACAGCCCCAGCACAGCCCTCAACCCCTCCCAGGGCTTCAGGCAGCCATCCCTGGAGCACAGGCCAAGTTAGATCCCAGCTCCAGCAGCTGTGCCACCCTGAATAATCCCCGTGTGCCCCAAACTGCCATCCCAGCCAGAGCCTGCCCAGAGCAGGAGAGGTGGTAACCGATTTTTAATGAAAACATCCCTCAGTGTATTTAATTACAGCCTTTCCTGAGTTAACCCAGCCCAGGCTCTGGTGCCAAGTGCTTTGAACTGCCTCCAAACATCTCCCAGCGGGGCTCCTCCTGTTCACCCCAGCTCTGCTTCCCTCCCACACCCTTGTGAACCGGGTCTCCACACGGGACAACAGCAACCCTGTCTCCAAGTGACTCTGTTACCTGATGTAAATAGCTTTGTCTTTGGGTTATAGAAGGTGGTGAAGGAGGAATACACCACAGGGATCACTGGGACCTTGGGGAAGGGAAGAGAAAGAGGAGTTACTGGCACTTCAGTAGCTCAGGGCCGGCCAGAGACAGGCAGTGAATCCCACACAGCAGAGCTGGCCTGGCTCTCAGACACACAGGGCACACACAGCCCCACAAACGACACCCACGTCCAAAGGCTGCCACAAGCAGGAGTCAAATGGAATCAAAACCACTCCCCAGAAACTCAAGGCACGGGGATATTCAAGGAATCAGGGCCAAGTTCCACTCCAGCCTCAGCTCAGCACTGGCTTTTAGGGCTCCTCGTCCCAAGTGAGGCTTCAAACCCCAGGTATTTTCTGTCCTGCAAGCAAGCACTGCAGGATGCCTGCTCTGACGGGCCTTGCCTGCTGTACAGGCACGTGTCTGGGGCAGGGTGGCTGCTCTGCTTTCAGTTTCTAAGAAAAGGAGTCACCAGTTGTTATCAATTGCTCCCGGGGAAGCTTCAGACAGAGACAGGGCCAGGAGGGCAGGCAGGGTTGTTGTTCCAGTGCTGGTAACACAGCCAGGATCTATAGGCGGTGACTCAGGGGGGTGTAGCAGAGGCAGGGACCAGTTCCACGTAATCTTTTCCTCCCAGAGCTGCCAGGCTCTGCCTTGGCTGCATCACCCAGGCAGGAATGGGGATGGTACAACACAGGCTACACCCTGGGCTTGGCCAAACGAACCCAGCCAGAGAGCTGGCACCTCTTCCCTTTCCCAAAATCCCTGCTGTAACACCTCTCCTGGGGAAACCAGTTTCCCCAGAGGCTTCGAGTCATCCCTGGCACACGGCCCCAGCACCCTGCCCAGGCAAGCACCCTGCTCCTGAGACAGCTCTGCCTGCTCCCCCACTAACTGCTCATGGATGCTGTCATTTTGGAGAGAAAAGACATACCAAGAACTGCCGTATGGCTGCCAGGGAGGCAGGAGCTATCTGCACACTGAGCAAGCCCAGATGTTGTTCTAAAGCACAAGAATTAACAATCCTGAATCACCACTATGCTATTGCAACCTGGGGGGTTGAGAAACGAATCGACAGCTTTGGGTTTCCCTGGGAAAGCACCCGCTGGGCTCCCTGCCAGCAGCGAGCTCTGGGCTGCAGCCACGCCCCCAGGAACCCCTGGGCACAGGCACTGCCCTGCCATGCTGCCAGGAAAGCCCGGAGATAGGGATCAAGTGTGTCTGCCCCTCACACTCCTCCTTCCAGAGGGAACACCAGCACTGAGGCAGGCAGGAGAGAGGACAGGGCAGCTCTCCACTGCTGCAGCCACTCATCCCCAGGGTCAGCTCATTCCCAGAGGGGATGGGAAAGGCTCTTGGCTGCTGCTGGGCAGCACTTCTGACACCTAACGGTGGTTTATGTGAGTAGGTGTTACCTGGGAACACAGCTCACCTGAGAGCAAACAAACCCCACACTGCATGGGCAGAGCCCCGTTACCTGTGCCTGGACAGCGAGGTGAAATGCTCCTTTCTTGAATGGCAGCAAATCCCCAGTGCAGTTCCTCGTGCCCTCTGGGTACACCCACACCTTCACCTGCACATGGAGAGACAAGGCTCTGCTCCAGAAATCCACTTGCAGTGCTGGGAGACACCAGCCAGAGGTGGCTGTCACTGTGGGTGAGCCAGCACCAGGAGTGCCACAATGCCCCCGTGCCACCCCACCCAGCTCCACAGCGACACTCACGTTGTCAGCCACCATGGTCTTGGCCACCTCTGACATCACCATCTTGGCGCTGCTGGTGCTCTTCCTGTTGATGAAGATGATGCCGCCGAGGTAGATGATGAGCCCCACGGTGCCCATGTACATCAGCTCTTTCTTGCCCACCTGGACACAGTTGTCGGGCAGGACCTCCATCAGCCCTAATGGGATGGCAGAGGGCAAGACCCAGCAGTCACCCCCCGCCTGCACTCAGGTGGGACAAGGACAGGGGGACCAGGGACGGGCTGGTGCCTTGTTTCTCTCCTGGCTTCTGAGAGCAGGAGGCTTGGCACACAGCAGAGTTAGTGGGGCAGGGTGGCTGCACGTGGCAGCAGGACCCCTCAGAGGCAGCTCATTCCCCAGCCCCAGCGAGCCCAGCAGGGCCACTGACACACGTGCTGGGCCAGCACCCCAAGGACAGCAGTAGCCGGGGTGCTCAGAGTGACAGAAGACCCTTCCCCTTCCCACAACCAGCACTGATGGGGAAGCTGCACCGGGGGGGTTGCTTGTCCAGGAGGTACAAACAGGACTTCTCCCAGTGATGAGCAGAAGAAATCTTCCCTTCCCTCCCACCAGCTCCTCACCCATCATGTCGAGGATGCTCTGATGGTTGGACACAATGACAGCAGGGCCCTCCACCTTGAAGTTCTCCAGTCCCTTCACCTCAAACCTCAGGCCGAAGAAATACTTGAAGGGCCTGACAACAGCTCTGATGATTCTGCAGAAGAGAAACGCAGTCAGCAGCGGGGCAGGGAGGTGACAGGGGATGCTGTGCCCAGTGGGGTGGAAGGAGACAAGAGCAGCTCTGGGACAGAGAACCTGTGATCCACCCAGGTGTCTGCCACGTGCTCCAGGAGTGCTGTTCATTTGCCCTGTACCATGGTTCTGGGCTGCCGCGGTGCTACCAGGCTCTTCCTCCTGCAATCAGCAGGGCCCCCAGTCATTCAAACAATTCTCCCAGGAGCTGCCACTCCCCAGCACACCTGACACCCAAGGAAGGCTCTGCCAGTTCTGCTCCTTGCAGTGCTGGAAGACGCTGCTCAACGATACAAACAAACCTGGGGTGCCATTCCCTCACGGGGGCCCAAGGAAGGAGGGGAGCGAAGGTGAGAAACGCTTCCCTGCACAAGGCAAGCGTGCAAACAGGGTGCTCCCCACGTGTCTTGGCAGAGGCCGATGCCCCCAAGCAAACGCATCCTCGAGCTTTCGCCTGCCAGTTCCCTTCCCCTGTGGAACTACAGGTCGGACAGAGCTCCCAGTTCTTCCCAGCTGGGAGACGCCGGCAGCTCCACTCAGCCGTGCCAGCACTGGAGCACATTTCCATACCCTGATCAGCCCATGGGAGCAGGGCCCATCTACGCCGCCCCCTGACCTGGGGACTTGGGGACGCTCCAATTTGGCCAAAGGACACAGGCAGAAGCTGGCAGAACACAGGGGCTATTTTGGGCAGGGGAGCAGCCATTTACCAGGACAGGTGGCAGAGGAGCCTGCACGTGAACAACTCCCAGGAACAGCCACTAGCTTGGCTCTGCTCTGCCCCAGAGCTGATTCCAGAGCTGACCTGCCCTCCAGCAAGCACCTGGATGTCCTGCCTCAGGGCCACCTTCTCCCAGAAGGGGATGGAGCTTTTCTTCCTGCAGCAGGAGACTGAGGGACAGAGTCAGCTCTGTCCCCACCACGGGCTCCAGCTTGGGAACTGTGCAGCACCATCCCCCTGAGAAGCATCCTTGTCACTCAGGTGGGAGGTGAGCATCTCATCCTGGCTTGGCAGCAGTTCTCAGCATCTAGTCTCCAAAAGTCTCCATAAACTCTTGAGCCGCAGGACTTTCCCCAGCTTGGTCCTACCCACAGCAGGGTTCACATCTCTGTGGGGTGTCCCTCCATGCAGGCCACCCGAGCTGGCTGTGACACTGGAGTTCAGGCCAGGCCAGCGCCCCGAGGTGACACTGCTATGCTGCAAAGAGCCACTCCCAGGGAAAGGACACAGGGAGGTGCACGGAATGCAGAGCTCCCAAGCTCCACAGCCCACTCCAGGGTTACAGGGCTGCAGTGCAGGTGAAAGGATGGGGTCACAGGTGAGAAGTGGCAGGGTGACACGAACCAGTGAGGTCATGGGAAACGCCAGGCCATCGGGGTGACCTAAATCACACTTCCCCTCCCTTCTGACTGCCAACCAAAAAAGAGGTCACTGCTCTGGATGTCACAGTGCTCCCTGGCTGCTGGGAGAGGCTGGTTACACATTACTCAAGAGCAACCATCCAGCTTCCTCCTGCCAGCCTGGAGCAGCCTTTCCTTGCACAAGATGTGGCGTGAGCCACTGAAAGAGGCGAAGGGGCAGAGCTCAGAGCAGGCAAAGCAGAACGGGGTGACCAGCAGCCCTGCTGGGCTGGCCACGTCACCCACAGGGTTAAAGGATGGATCCGAGTCCACTCCAACCCCACAAGCGGCTTCTCTGCCGGAATCAACGCTCCAGATGTGGAGCAGCCACAGCTGCAGGGAGCTGTGAAACCAGTGCACTTCTTGCCAGACTCCAGACAAGGAGCACAAAAGCCGACAGGGAATGTGACTTTTCAGTGCATCCCTAACAGTCTGAGTGTGAAAGCCAGCAGCCCCCAGATTCACGTGCTCTGCTCCACAGCCAGTCATGGAGGCTTGTTTAGGATACTCTGAATTTCAAGGACTACTGAAGTCTGCTTACCAGATTGGAAGCTCTTGCAAGATGTTTTATCAGAGATAAACAGTTCTATCTCTATCAGACACCCTGGGGAGCCTCTTCCAAGACACACCAGCTTGACACTGGAGCCAGCAGCTCAGCAAGAACGGGGTGTTCTGCGCCAGGCAACAACACCATTATCACTGTCTGTCCACCAGCACATGCTCTGCTCCAGCTCCCTTTCCCAAGCTGGAATAAGCAGTCTGGGATGGTGGAGAAACAAGGAACTCACTGGATCACCTCAGCCATGGACCTCCCAGGAGCTGGGATACATCACCAGGATCATCAGCCAGTGCCACTACACAGAAACAACAGGCTTAAGTTACAGGAAAAGGGCGGTTCTGGCCAAAATTCAGCCCTGGGTTTCAACATGAGGAGTTATCCAATTCAACATGAGGAGTTATCCAATTCCTGTTCCCAAATAATTTCTTGAAGTTTACAGAAAATTTTGAGGGTTTATTTTTGGGGGAAATAAAAAGATAGTGTCTCCATCACTGACATCATAAATTCTCCCAGCTGCAGAGCTGGCTGTGAGTTGGAAAGCTGCTCCTGAGCGAGCCAAGGCAACCAAAGCTGGAGAGAGAGCCAGGCTGGAGATCCCAGAGCAGACTGCTGGTCCCAGTGCCTGGGGCCATGGCACCTGCTGGGATGGGCAGGGCAGAGCCCTCAAGGCAACACATCAGCGCCCTGTGCCCGCTCCCTCCGGCCGGAGCCCTACGTGTGAAAGCCACACTGCAAAGTCCAGCTCCACCTGCTGAGACGCTGCCAACCTTTGATCCGAAAGGATGTGTTAAGGCTCTCCTTTCCCCTGCATCCATACAACCTGGCATGGACACGGTCAGCACGGGTAAAAAGGTGCCATGGGGAGAGCAAAGCCAGGAAATGAGCTGTCCTGTGCTGCCAGCAGAAGTGCCAGCTCTGCCCTTAGAATGTACCTTGGCATGGGGAGGAGGTGCCGGGTGAGAGCAGAGTGCCGCGGGTGTCCTGTCAGGGGACACGGGGCCGGGCAGCAGCTGCAGGAGAGCCGTGCCCCGGCAGCACACGGCACACAGCCTGCCAGCCTCTGCTCCTGGGGCAGGAAACACCCCAAACACAACCACCTAGTTATTAGGAACAAAAGGCACCTTCTAGAGACCATCTAAATCTGCCGTGGCAGGGTCACCTACAGACACAGGTGGGTTTGGAATGCCTCCAGAGAGGGAGAGTCCTCGCACTCCCTGGGCAGCCTGTTCCAGTGCTCAGCCACTCTAAACAAACACTGCTCTCCTGTAGCTTTCCCAAAAAAAGCCACCACCGCCACCTTCCAGGCGCTTCATCCCCAAACGTGGCTCGCCGAGGGCTCTGCCATGGGCCAGGACAGCCCCCCCTGAGCCAACAGGAGACCCCCGGGGCTGCGCCGCCACTGATGTGACAGAGGCCGCCACCACCCCAGGGGCTCCGGGCAGCGGCGGGGGGGTGACACCGCTGTCCCCAGCGCCCGATCGCCCCCGGTGCCCCCTCACCTCATGTTCTTGACGGTGCGGCCGCGGTTGACCAGCAGGCAGGCGGCGGCCGCCAGCGCCGAGGACACCAGGCACAGCACGCAGTAGAAGCCGATGCGCAGCGCGAAGTTGATGGCGGGGCTGAGCTCCATGAGGACGTGGAGCAGCAGCAGCACGGCCGTGCCCCATAGCAGCCACCCCAGCTCCATGACGACTCCACCCGGACCGGCCGCTACTGCCGCCTCCTCCCCGAGCAGCCCGCGCTGAGCCCGCCTTATGTGGGCGGCCCCGCCCGCCCCGCCGCTCCCTCAGAGGGGCGGGCAGGGCTCGCCGGAAATGTTCCCCGTGGAGCGGGGATTCCTCGGGCGGCTGGGCGGGCCGGGTGCCCATGGCGAGGGGAAGAGGGAGCTCCCCTCGTGGAGCGCTCTGGGGGGTTGGTTCCCCTCATGGACCTCTGTGGGGAGTTTGGTCCCCTCATGGGCCGCTGTGGGGGTTTGATCCCCTCATGGACCTCTGTGGGGAGTTTGGTCCCCTCATGGGCCGCTGTGGGGGTTTGATCCCCTCATGGGGCCCTCTGGGGAATTTGGTCCCCTCATGGGGCCCTGTGGGGAGTTTGGTCCCTTCATGGACCCCTGTGGGGAGTTTGGTCCCCTCAACAAAGGCTGTGGAAGTTCGGGACTCTCATGGAACCGTGTGGAGTTTTGGGACCGCCATGGAGCCCTGGGGGCGTTTTGTCCCCTCATGGAGCATTCTGGGGGGGGTCCATCCATCCATCCATCCATCCATCCATTGGGGACCCTCACGGCGCCAAGTGGGAGTTTTCACTCCCTTTGTGGTGCTGTAGAAAATCTTTGGGGTCCTTTGAGGGAGTTTGTATCCCTCAGGGCACTGTGTGAGGTTTTGGGACCCTCATGGATCCTTGCTCACCTCCTCTGCTGGTGCTTGATGCTGGTTTTCCAGCAGCACGAACATGCTGAGCGGGATGGAACTTTCCCTGCTGGTGCTGGAGTTAAGATAGGATCAGGCCCTGAAGCTCTGTGGGTGCAAAGCTGATACAGGAGATGAAAGTGTCTGCTGGAACCAACACAAACCATTCATTGACCTCGGCTGGTTTTGCAACACTTTTTATAGCAAAACCCGAGTCCCGCGAGACTCCACGGAGACTCCGCTGGGGTAACACATGACCCTGCGGTTCTGAGCATCCCCTTGGCATCCACAGCTTTGCTGCTCCTGGAAAAATCAAGGAAAAGTGTTATTCCTTTTAAAATCACCCTTGTTCCCTCAGCTGTCCTTGGATTCACCAACAGAGGTTGCGTGCTGTTCCCAAACGAGCTGTCACCAGAACGCAGAGGGCTCACTGCACTTTCCCTGCCCTGCAGCAGCTTTAGGCCTGGAGCAGGAGACAAGCTCCTTCTCTCCAGAGAGCACTCCCTACGGCTGCCAGGCAATGACATCGCAGAGCTGGTCTCATGATTCCAGCTAATGCCACAAAGAACCCTTATTGTATTAGCATCTCCACACAGCATTAGATTAATCCCCCCAGCCTGTGTCGTATGAGCTGTTCAGGGAGCCTTGCTCCAGCGCCGTGCCAGCCAACATATGCCTGGGAAGTCACCGAGACCTTTGCAGCTGAGCAGACGCTGGGCCCGGAGCGATTCTGTGTTATCCTCGTGACTTTTCGCTTTTGTTGACACGGGAAGAAAGTCCCCGGTGATCTGTCACCGCGGCGTCGCGTGGGCCGATCCGCGGAGCTCGTAAACGCTGCCTGACGTTGGGAACCTGAAATGTAAATTCCGGCAGGGCCGCGGTGCCGGCGGCAAGCGGAGTGAGCAGATCCGGGGATGGTGCAATGCTCCACGTGTGGGCTCCTGGAGGAGCTTGGCTGCCATTCCCTTCTCCCCACGCTCTCCAGCACATTATCTGGAGTAATGCAAATGAAACGTTTGATATTAGTCTGTAGCTCAAGGAAGGGGAGCGCTTTCTGATGCCAGATTAGAAGCCAGACATGGGCCTGCCTGCGAGCAAGCGGAGCTGTCATGCTGAGTTATTTCATAAGGCTGGCAGTGGTGCTGCCAGATGACGACAGCCTGTGCGTTAGCATTTTCATAACAAACTGCCTGATGGAAGAGGCCCGGGAGCCTCTGCCCGCTGTGCAACAACACAGGGATCACCTCATCACCCCTGAAATGTGGCTGCTTAGGGGCAGAAGGAAAGGTGACCCCATCCCAGTCCTCCCAAGCTTCAGCAGCCAGGATAAAGCAGTTCCGAAATCTTAAAAAAAAACCTTGTTTGTTAGACTGTGCTGTGTGTTTTGCATATTTAAACTGGATTATTTAGACATGAGGGAAGGGTACCCTGCAGGTACTGTAGCTGAGCAGGGCCCAGAATCCCTGGCAGGAGCAAGAACCCCTCAAGTGCCAAGCAGAAGGGTCCAAGCGGCACCACTGCTGGTGGGATTTCTGGGTCCATGAGGAGCCATGAAGCCCAAAGCATTACCCTTGTCTTACAATAATCTGGCTGTGTTCTTTTATCTTCTATTTGCCTAAATTTATTGCTTCCCTTGGCAACAACATGTGACCTCCCTGCAGATGACTAGCTTCTGACTGGAAAAGAAATAGAGCCAGGGAGAACATCTCCCACGTATGGAGAAGGGAAGAGAGGGAAAGCACTCGGAGGGGTATGAAGGAAGCGGGGTTGTGTCCATCTCCGGGCTGAGCAGGTTGTAGAGCAGCAGGAGGCTCGAGGCCGGGTGGGTGGGTGCTCGGCAGGACCCTCTGGAGATGCCGGCTGTGCCGAAGGAAGGCTGGATTTGTGCAGAATCTCACTCCTGCTGCCTCACCCTGCCTCTGCCCTTGGCTGCCCATGGCGCCTCTGGCAGCTCTGCCCATCGGCCTGCTTCCCTTTGCCTCCTGCCAAGGGCCGTGTGTTGAAAGCAGCAGCTGCGTTTGGTGACATTAAAGTGGGGGGAGGAGGAAGCAACCAGCCAAACATCCTTGTCTGTGGCCTTATTGTGGCATGCATGTGCGAGGCTGGGAGCCCTCACAGGAAGGGCTGATAGCAGGAAGCCGTGGGCTGTGCAAAATCCTCAACACCAACCCCTCGCCGTGGGTGCTGCACAGCAGCCTTGATTGTCAGGGACTTGGGGACAGTGAGGTGATCCACATATCTGCCATAACTCCTTCCAGACCCCTGTCAGTCCGTCCATCCATCCATCCATCCATCCATCCATCCACTCATCCATCCACTGATCTATCTTCTTCCCTCTTTGCCTGTCTCAGTCAGCGGCTGGCTTTGGGAGATGTGTCAGAGCCAGATGTCACTGTGTGTCACCTCTGCGTAGCTCAGGGTATGCAGGACAGCCCAGCATCAGGGCACAGACGTGGTTACGCTGTGTCACTTCCACACGGGCACGGCTGCAGACTGGGAACCTGGACCTTGTTTGCATCCATAAGCAAGGCTGTCCCAAGGGCTGACAGCAGTGGGGATGACAGCAAAGAGGTTTGCCCTGGGCAGGAACCCCTCAGTCTGCTTGGCGAGGATGGTGCTAAGAGCAGTTTGTGCAAAGGATGTGGGTGAATCCTAGGTGTGCGCCTAAAAGGGCGCATGGGAGGTGAAATTTTCTGCTGCTGCTGGTGTGGGCAGTGAGGAAGCTTGTGGGTGAGCCCACACTCGGAGGCGCAGAGCTTCAGCCTGACCCTCAGCCTCCACGCTGGCTCCGGCTGCTGCATGGCCACACTCCCTGGAGTTGCCGGGCTCCTCGGTAATCACACGTCAGCGCTCTGGTGACAACAGAGTAAACACTCGGGGAGGAACGGGGTGGTGACTCAGCGTGGTTTCAATGTGAGCCCTGCAGTTCCCCGCTCGAAATGGAGCCTTGCACAAGAACCAGAAGCATGAGATTGCTAAACTGCCCAAGCTTCGGCAGGCACAGCCTCCACTGGCCACTGGAAAGGCAAAGAGCCCAAGGAACTTTGACTCTGGGAACATGCAGTTAAGAGAGAAACATGTTTTAAAAGGCTATCAGATAATCTAAACCTTCCTTCCTGTAACCTTTACTCACCTACAAGTAACTCTATTGAAAAAGTAAGACATTATCTGCTGGGACCTTTACGCCAGCCAGGTGTGGATTTAAGTCCTTGAAAGACACAAGGCAGGATGCTGACCCACATGAGGAATGCCAGACCCCACGAGGTGCCAGGGCTGTCAGTGAGGCTGAGGATTGGTGTTTGCAGAGCCAGTGAACATCATCAAAGATTGCAGCTGGGGTTAACACACCACCAAGCCCCCCAGCAAATGGTTTCTAGTTCTTTGCTCCTGGCAGACTTTGCCAAAAACAGGAGGTAGCAAAAGCACGAGACTTCCAGATTTTAGTGTTGCATTTGCGTTTGTAACCAGAGGCTGGAAATCCCCCTGCACCTCATGGTCTCTGTGCCGTGCTCAGAAATGAGATTGTGCCCAGTACAGGACATGGCCTCTGAAACAGCATCTTGTCTGGCTGCCGCTCTTGAGCTCCTTCAGGCACAAGGATGTAAAATTGGAATCACTTTTTTTTCCCTCCCAAGTTGCAATAGGATTAGGCCTTCTCCCAAATGTCATGGGTAAATAAAGGAAATCAAATTTTTTCTGATGCATTTTGTGCTGGTGGAAGGGGCTGGGTGGTTGACCTGGAGACTGATGGACTGAGCAGGGAAGGCAGAGCTGTGAGCCCAGGGCTTCTCTTGGTCGACAGTCTGGGACTGGAGAGGGGTTTGTTGCATCTCCCACGTCAGAGCCTCTCACCTCAGGGAGCCCCTGCTCATCGGCAGCATAATGACCTGCGCTGGGTTCCCATAACGAGTGCGCCTGCACTGGATTCCCATAACCAGGCCCGCCTGGGCTGGATGCAGCCGGTGGTGCTGAGCTCTGGGTGTGTCTTCAGGGTTGGACTGCCAGGTGCTTATGGGCCGTGTGTGCCCCACCTGTGCAACCTGAGCCAGCAATCGCATCCCCTCCTCTCCTGCTGCCCTCCGTCCCTGTACTGCGGATGTGTGGCTGTAATTACAGGAATGAGGAAGATCCTGTTTCCCCGGGGATCTGCAGAAATGACCTGGGGGACACGGGGCTATGGGAGTCGAGGCAAGGTGTGCCCAGAAAGGGACGCTGATCTCCACGGGAATCTCCATCCCTGCCTCCTGAAGGACATTTCCCTGTTCTCGGAAGCATCCCATGGCACCTGCTGGGTGCAGGCCCTGTTGGCTGAGCCATGCTCTCTCCCCAGGCTGAGTGGGGCCTTCCTGGGTTGCCAGACCTGCCAGCACTGTGCCACAGGGTGTGCCAGTGCCATGGCACACAGCGGGACTAAAAGGCCTTTGGGCTAAGTCCAGGTGTGCAATTAAACATCATTTCTGCGTCATGGGGCTGCTCCTGGAGCTGAGCTCAGCCATGGGTGGCTGCAGCGCCTCCCCAGCCCCAGATCACCCCAAGGCCACTGGTTGCTCTGCTGGTGCCAGAACCACCACTTTTGAAGGTGACCCCATCCTCCTGCTCCTGAGCAGGTCTCCTACTCCCTTCTCTGCCTCTCCAAGGGAAAATGGGCTCCAGCACCTGCACAGACACTTGCTGGGGCTGAGCACAGGAGCTGCTGGAGAAGAAAAAGGCGTGTTGCCACCACGGAGCAGTGGAAATGTACTGACACCGCTGGGCAGGGCGGGAGGGAGCGGAGCAGCCCGGGGTGCTTTCAGCACAAAGATCGTTTTTCTTGTGAGCAACTCCAGCCTTGCCACAGGAATGAATTTGGGCTGGGGCTGGATCCTGGAACAGGCTGCTGGGATTGGCTGCACCACTGCCAGGCAGCAGCTTTGTTTAGTAGGAGCACAGCATGAAACGAGTGCCCAGCTCTTTGGGCGTGTGAAATCAGTACCCATCTCCTGCTGGGGTACCTGTGTGGGAACAGAGGGTGTGGGCAGTTGCTGGGTAGGATGCTGGGTACCTGGGATTGGATGCCAGGTGCTGCCCTCTCACTGCACAGCCCTGCTGGAGCTGCCAGTGTGTTGCAACTGGCTCAGGATCTCCTCCAAGTGCCAGAGTCCAGCACAAGGTGAATTCTTTTCCTGGCAGACCTCCCTGGAAATAAACCACGCGCACCTCAGCGGGCTAAAATCCACACGGGGAATATGTCTGCATGAAAACAAACAGTTGCTCACTCTCTGTTTCCTCTGTTATTGATTAATGCCTCTTAATGACTCTGACCTAAAAAAATCTTGTAGTTGCTGCCTGTCACAGAAGATCAATGGAGCAGCATTAGCAGGAGATAGAGGCAAACTGTCCCGGGTGAGCTCTCTGCCGAGGCCAATCTGGGAGCAGCACAATCGATAGTTCAGCATGACCTCTCCCTCTTGCTTACTTTTTTTCCCTTGAGCTGGTTGGGCAATAAAGTCTGCTCTGAGCTTTCACCAGGACTAGATTGTAACTATCCAAATTGATCTGATATGTAAAGGATAAAAGGCCCTCTTAAGCCAGCTGTCTGCGCTGGCAACACTCAAGTGGCTGCGCAGACAGGGTCAGGCCCTCGTTAATTCCTGGATGCTGGGGACCCTGCTCATGCCATGCGTGAAAGCTGGACCACAGTGCTGGAGGGAGTCAATTAGTCATGACAAATCCAACCCGACTTCTCCCCAGAGCTTTCCCAGTCAGCTGCCTGTGCTGCTGGTGCCTTTTCACGAGTGCATCGTCATTGAAGCCACCATGCCCTGTCCCTCCAGCGCTCTTTTTGTGATACCTCCTTGTTTCTCTTATTTCCCTGTCTCCGGAAATTGTGGCGCTCAGTGTGTGGGGAGCAGGGAGAGGCCTTTGCTGCTTCACATGCAGTGAGCAGATGTGTCCCAGGTGAAGCGTGGGGGTCCTGGGCAGAGGAGGTGAGGGAGCATCTCCTTTGCTCAGGGTGCCACTGCCTTCCTGAAAAGTTTTTGCACATCAACCCTGCAAACTGCAGCCTCTCCTCACTGAAGCTGATAAACAGGGAGTGCCTGGAAGATGCAGGTTGACTTAAAAACTGCCCAGAGCTGCTCATCCCACCTGTGCGCTTCCGTCTCCTCTGAGGCCAGCTGAGCCCCGTGCCTGCTCCAAGGAATGTCTCCCTGGCCAAGCCTGACTTTGGGAGCCAAACGCCCAGGGTGAAAGCCATGCCCTGGTTCTCATGTGGAAGGGCTGGGAGCTGGCAGGGGCTGTCTATGGGCACTGGTGAGGGAGGAATCCCCTGGGCTGTGTGTCCTGATGATGAATAACTCCATAATCAGCTAAGCCAGTGCAGGGATCTGCTTGCTCAGCCTCCTTCTCCGAGCTCCTTTGCAAGCTCCTTTTCCTCCTTGGCTGGGAAGCGCCCACGGTTGGCACATGATGGAAATCCCAATGAGAGAAGCTCCCCTTCCAGAGCCAGCACCGCAGGGCTCCTGGCCACAGCCACCACCCTTTGCCTTTAACTCCTGCACTGCCTGCAGAGCCCTTGAGCTTCCCCCTCTTCCGCCTCATAGTTCAGGGCCAGGGACATCCCTGGGGTGTCCCCAGCCCAGGGGGATGGTGGTGGATGGAAGTGAGACCCCCAAACAGTTCCCATTGAGCCAGGAGCTCCGTGGGGCTGCAATCCTGGCCCAAAGCATCCGATGAGCCCCGGCACCCCCATTCAACCCCCCTTAAACTTCGTAGTGCTTAATTACAAGTAGCAGGGATTCGGAGAGGAAGCGGAGGGGGCGAGCACAGGACAGATTGGAGGGAAGATTGTGCTGGGGGTGGCAGGGCTGTCAAGCCAGAAACACAAGAGCTGATTAGCATTTCTAATTATAACCGCTGCGCTCAGCCCGGCAGGGCCCGGCAGGCAGCAGAGGCAGCTGACGGGCTGTGCGGAGCCAGCTGTGGATGCCACGCAGGAAGCGCGGGCGATCGGCCTCAAATCCTTCAAAGATGCACAGAAAAGAGCATTAAAGCCTGCATCCGTCATCTCCGGGGCTGCGGCGCTGCCTGGGAATGCCGGGTGCCACCGCGGCCCCTCCGGGGCAGAAATCTCTCTGGTTTGTGGCCATGGGGCTGATCCTGATGGCAGAAGGGAGGGGGTGAGCATGTGCCCCTATTTTGGTTCGGGGTCCTGCGCCCGCCTGCCGAGCAGCAGCTCTGGGCACTGCGGGCGATGGCATCAGGCTGTGCTGTGCCCAGGTGACATCCCACCCAGAGGAGGGTGGGCAGCACAGGGTGCTCTGGAGGGGCGAGGTGCCTGGGGGTCCCTGCTCACGAGTCAGGGCCGCTCTGCACCGCTGTTAGCTCTGGCTGGAGATCATTTCCTCATTAGCATTTAGTCAGGTAAATATTACGGGCCAGCAAATGACCTCTCGAGGGCTGTGGCTGCCCTGCGAGCTCTCATGTCCCGAGGCCACAGTGCTCTTGGGGCCGTGCCCGCAGAGCCACCGCCTGGCAGGGGAGTGATCAGAGGCCAGCGCGCGGCACGCTGCGGGCTTAGCTGGGATTAGCAGGGCTTTGACCAGGAGGAACTGAAGCGACTCAGTCAAGGCAGGGAGTGAAAGAATTCCCAGGGAGGAGAGGAGCACTGGCTGATCCCGGCATCTTCTGGATGCTGACGGCGCCCGGGGGACCATTTTCTCCACCTTCGAGCCACACGGCTCTGGGTGCCTGCCTGATGCTGGGAGCCCATCCTGGCAGGGCCAGGGGAATTTTGGGGAGGGGAGAGACCCCTTGCACGGGGGCAGCAGCCCAGGCTGTGCATCCCTGGTGCCAGGGATAGAAACCGGAGATGGGCACCATGGGGAGAGATCTCACTTCCCTTGTGCCTTGGATATAAGGTATCATCACACCTGCAGAATTTTTATCACTCTTTTGATTGGATTAATTAATCATTCAGTGATAACTGCTCATTAGGCATTCTAACAATCAATACTGATCACATAATTACTTGGTGTGTTACAGCTTGGGATGGTCTGCTCATTCCTAATTCGATTCGCTGGACAATCCACCCCTGAATTTTGCAGAGCCCTGCAGCAGCATTCTGTGGATTTCAAGCCACACACAGCCTTGGCCCGGGTGTGTAATTTCCCATCTTCATCGAGGGTTTCATCCCCCACTCTTGGCCCCCAAAATCAGTGTTCAAGGCACAGGGAGCTGCAGGAGCAGGGTGAGTGGTGAGTGTGTAATGCATCCAGCAATGCACCTTCCTGCCCCTGCTGTTTCCCAAATTACCCACCCCACCGTCAAAAATAAAAGCAAACCACAGAGGCTCTTCTCTTTTCCTATGTTAATTAAAACTAAAAATTAGAACCCCCAGAGAACCATCCTGGCTTCAGTGGGATGGCAAAACCTGCCCGGATGGGGGCTGTGGGTGGCCGAGGTGACGTTCATGGCCCCGTCACCGCAGCAGCGCCGTGGGCAATGTCAGCCCAGCCCACACAGAGGTCGGGGCACAGCTCTGGAGCAGCAGGGATCTCCTCAGGGTTAAAAGCAGGCAGCAAACACGCTGCAGGATTTGGGGGGGTTTCAGGCAGTTTTGTGTGGTGCTCCTCGTTCATCACCACCGTTCGGTTTAGTCCAGCAAAGGCTTTTGGTCGTTCAGCCCTGATTACTCGGTGCTTGACACTCACACCGAGCGGGGATCTGGGCTTGCAGTGATTGGCTTCTTTTCAAAGGTCATTTTGAGCCAAATTCAAAAGGAAGGAGCAACCTGAACCATGAAAAGGGGGCAAATGGATAATCTGAAGATTTGCTGATAGCAAGCAAGGAATTACCTTAACAACGACCTCGTGACTGAGCCTCCCAGATCATTTCTCATCATATTATTTGCTCGCAGTCCCCCTTGCTCTAACTTGCCCGTTGCCACCGCATCCCCCTGATGGGGCTGTCCCCGGCCTGGCTGACTCAAAGCAGCCCCTGTCCTGCCGTGAGGTGTCCCTGCCCAGCCGCAGTGCAAGCAGGGGGAACCGGCCAGTGCTGCCGCCGGGGTTCAGGGTGGGGAAGGGACACAGCGAGGAGCAGAAGGAGCAGCAGTGATGGCAGGGCTCAGCCCTGGGGGGATGCAGCCCCCGAGCTGTGCTCGCAGGTTTCCTGCTATGGGTCACAAGGAGGCAGTCTGGCTGTCTGTCACCCAAAATGGCTTTAAACAAACCTGGAGCTGCTGTGAGTGCTGGGAGGGGATCAGCGGCTCTGTGGAATCCTCCCTGCTCTGCCGGGATCATCAGCCAGGGCTGGGAGAGCCCCTGTGTGGTGGGGTGAGCCTGGACATGGGATCCACGAGTGGGTGGAACCCCGGGCTGCGGGATGAGCCAGGGAACGGGATCCTCGAGCGGGGTGCGCGGGTGGATGGGACCCCCGGGGTTGCGGGATGACACCGCCGGGCTGCGGGATGCCCAGATGCGGAGCTTCGGCTGGATTCGGCTTGAGCCGGCGGGGCCGTGCCG
>WEIT01005664.1:318498-330109 GCA_013389985.1 Dryoscopus gambensis
CCGTGCCGGAGCCTGGGAGCACCGGGGCAGCCCAGCCCGGCGGCCCGCAGCGCTGGGTGAAGCCGCGGATGCAGCAAGGCAGGGATGGTTCCTTCCTTCTCTTTCTTTCTTTATTTTCCCTCCTCTTCCCATCCCTGAGCTGCCGAGGGGCCGGGCACCTGTCTCAGAGCTCCAGGGATGCTGGGGCCGGGGATGTCAGGGATGCTGGACTGGGTGTTTTCTCTGCAGCCATGGGATGAGAAACCCTGACTCTGGCAAAGATTCTGGACCGGAGGGGTTATCCCGGAGGGGATGAGGGGACATGGGAGGGGGTACCCGGTGGGCAGAGGGTGCTGGCAGAAGGTGGGTGCAGAGCTGGGACTGCTGTGAAACAACCCCCGTGTTCCCAGGGGAGCCGCAGGGATGGAGCAGGGTTTTGTGATGCTGCATCCATTTTGCCTTTGAAGTCGGCTCCAGCCCAAAGTCACTTCCAGATCCTCCAGAGACACCCTAAATCTAAACAGAGCAGCTCTCAGAGGGTAACACCCTTCGGTGCAGGGGAGAGAAACTCCTGTGCCTTGAGACTGAGGCCCTGGAGGAACCCTCAAAATCCAAAACCCAAGCAGAGCTCAGGGCAACCCCTCATTGAAATGCATCCCCCACTCCCATGTTTCTTTCCACCACTTAGGGGATGATGAAGCCAGTCCTTCCCGTGCCGTGCTCAGGCTGCAGTCCTGACCCCCCTTCTGCCACAGGAGCATGTCAGAATAAGCAAAAAGTGACATTTTGGCTGTTCCGGGGTTTTCCAAGATGTGTCTCTAGTGGGAAGTCCCTGGAAGAGCCCCCTTGCTGAGGGCAGGGGTCCTCACACACCCACCCTGGGCAGTTTTGTGGGGCCGCTGTGCCAGGGGGCACCTCAGAGTCTCAGTGTAGTGTGGGACTTCAGGGCCATGAGCTGGTTCTCAGCGCACAGGAGCAGCCACCCACACTTTGTCTTTGCCAAGTCCTGGCCGTGCTTGGCTTCTCTTTAATTTAATTTCACATTAATTAGCGGTGCTATTGCTTGACAAGCAAACCGGGCGCCCTGGCCCGCTTCACACTTCAGGGTTTCCAGTTAACGGGAGAAATGTCACGATCTCGAGGCAGTCCTGCCTGCTCTCACCCTCACCTGCCCATTCCTGTGGCTCCCAGAGCCCCGACAGCTCCTGGAGAGGGGCTGAGGAGGAGGCGTTTTGGGGTTGGGAGTGGGTTTGGGCTACAAGAGCCAAGGGAGGATCCCTGGCAGGTTTTAAAGGCGCTGCACCCGCTCAGATCCAGCCCCATCCCAGCAGCAGGCCGTGGTCTCACCGCTGTGAGAAGGGAGGAGGGGTTGGAGGTGGTCAAAGGCCACGGGTTCTGTGGGATTACCTGTAGAAACGGGATGGAATGGATTGTTTAATGCAAGGATTCATTCCCTGCCCATTGGAGCTGCCGGGATCTGCTCCGTGTTCCACGAGCCAGGTGAGCAGCCTCTCCTGCGGGAGGCCAGATGGCAGCAGCGCTGCTGTGGCAGGGTCAGGGGGGAACAAACAAAGCCAGCAGAGCAAAACCCTGCTGAGAGCCTGCGAGCTGTTCGCACAGAGCATCACCCGTGAGCTCCCAGGTTTGTTGCTCACCCTCTCCCACACGGGAGCTGCTGCTGGGAGCTTCCCGTGCCCGTGGGGCTTTGTAAGGGGGGGTTCTGCTGAGAGGGGTCTCCCCAAACAGGAGCAGAGCTCTTGCAGCCCCACTGGGGGACCCTGGGCTTGCAGAGGGCAGGAGAGCGGGAGGACGTGGCCGCAGCTCCCGGGGATGCTCAGCATCCAGCTCCTTGCAGCCCAGCCCTGTAATCCCCCTGCTTTTAGGGAATTTTAAGTGACCTACTTGCAGCAGGAGTTGCGTAAGAGGATGATGAATATATATAAAAAAGGCTGAAGGTTTCCTCAGCACTCAGGTCGGTTTGTGTGGCAGAAGCCGTCCTTGGCCAGCTGCCGCTGCCCTGGGCAGAGCTCTGCCCTTCAAAAAGGGTTTCAAAAGCGTTTCCTTTCCCTTGCAGGGCCGCCTCCCTGGCATCAAGGTGAAGTACCTGCTGGTGGTGTGGCTGGGCATCTTCGTGGGCAGCTGGGTGGCCTACATGCACTACTCGTCCTACTCGGAGCTGTGCCGCGGCCACATCTGCCGGATGATCATCGTGAGTGGCAGCACAGCCCCGCCGGTTTGGGGTGCTGGGGGAGCCGGGCTGTGGGAGCCCCATTTCCAGCCTCCCAAGCCCCGAAGCTGGGAGGAGGAGCCCTCCCGGCAGCCGCTTCCCTGGCGCCGTCCCCGGCATCGCGCGGAGCTCGGAGCGGGAGGGGTGACCTTACCCTGCCAGGGCGACGGTGAAACAATTTAATGAGATGTCAGAGGGACGCAGCCAGGGCAGGCGTGGGCAGATCCGGGTCTGTGCAGATGGAGCTGGAATGTCAGGGCAGGGAGCGGGGTCTGTGCGCAGGGGCAGCATCACATCACATTACATCCCCCAGGCTCTGCAGAGCAGGGGGGAAAGGGGAGCAGCCGGTCCATGGTACCTCTCTGTGACTGCTGATGGGTCCTAAGGAAAGCACCAGAGCTCCTCGTGGCAGCTTGGCTTGGTGTGCTTTGCCCCTGTCTGGGGTTTGCAGGGGGGTGCAGGTTCCATGTTCCCCACGGCATCCCAGCGGGACGTCCCCGGGGCCGCTGCACGTGCCCCTGGCGTGGGAGCAGGTCTGAGCCCAGCCCAGGCGAGGAGAGGGAGCTGGGCTCTGTCAGAACGAGCCTCGTTGATCAATCCCTCAGCAGAGAAGGGAGGCAGGAATTGCCATAACAACGGCGACGATCGTTTAATTTGATTTTCTGCCTGACTCCGACCGCGGGGTCTCGGGCGCTAATTCCTGCTCCGAGCTGGGGCTTCCAGACACCGTGTCTGGCCGTGTCCCCCGTGAGCAGGTCCAAGGGTTAATTCCCATCCACAGCAGAAAAAAAAAGGAAAAGATGCGGAGAAATGTCTGCAGCTCCTGCTTCCAGCCCTGAGGCTGCCGTGCCCTCGCTGAGGAGCTGCAGAGCTGCAGCCTCTCCTGCCCAGGGATGCCTCCAGCTCCAGCTCCAGCCACAGATCAGACCCACCGCCTGTCCCTGTCCCTGCCACCCCCTGGGCTGGGGCCAGCCTGGTTCACAGCAGGGACTGTGCATCCTCATCCTCACCCAGCTCCACGCTGGCCTCTCTTCCAGTCTTTGGAGCTCTCCCAACCGTTGGATTGGCAGCAGCAGCATCCAGGAACAAACCCCTGCAGTCCCTCCAGCAGCACAGGGGGTCCCTGCCAGCCCAGCCCCACCATGCCCAGGGCACTGAGCCATCCCTAAGGGCCAGCAGAAATCTGCCCCCGCTGAGCTCCTCTCTCTCCTTGCCCTCCCCAGTGTGACCAGTACAAGAAAGGGATCATTTCTGGCTCCACGTGCAAGGACCTGTGTGAGGAGCGCGGCCTCCTGTTCCAGCACTGCCTCTCCTCCTCCCCCAGCCAGCAGGTAGGTCTGTGCCCCCCTGGGGGCCACGGCAGGGGATGGGCACCACCCCCCAACCCTGCAGATCTCCCCCTCAGCCCATCCTAAACCAGAACCCAGCTCCCTCCATGGCTGCCCCCCTCCCTGTGCTCCAGGTTTACAGAGGGCTCTGGAGGGACAGGGAGGTGATCATCAAATGTGGCATCGGGGACGCCCTGAGGGCCGACAGCCGCCCGGACTCTGTGCCCAGGAGGGACGTGGTGCTCTTCGACAAACCCACACGGGGCACCTCGATGGATGAGTTCAAGGAAATGCTCCTCAGCTTCCTGAAGGTCAGTGCAGGGCCCTGTGGGATCAGAAGCACCAATTGTGTTTTTCCTTCCCTTTGAACAAGAGCTCCTCCTGCCCGTGCCCCCCACCCGCTGCTGGGTGACGGGCAGGGCTCTGTGCCGTGCACTGGGCTAGTGGAGGAAACCCTCCGTTCTCTCCCAGGAATTCTTTTTTGTGAGATTTCAGTAGCAGCATCCCTGGAGGCCGCTGTGCCGCGGCTGTGGGCGGCATCTGTGCTGGGCAGGGCTGATTTGGTGGCCCTGGTAGTTACTCCTGCTGGGGCTTCTGCAGCAGTGGTGGGGTGGCAGCGCTGGCAGGAGGGTCTGGAGCAGCCCTAAGGCTGGTAAAATTCTGCTGGAGCTGGATCCGTCCACACCCTGGTACTGAATTCTCTGGAGCGTGGTCACCATTTCCTCCTCTCCCCAGCTCAGTTCTTTGCTCTCCCAGTTCAGTTTTGTGATGCGACACCCAAACGTGGAGAGCTGTGAGGGTCTGATGCCACTTCTTGTCCTGTTTGCAGTCCAAGCTGGGGGATCAGCCGTCTCTTCCCACCTTGGTGAGCCGGATCATCACCATGGCCGACGTGAACCACGACGGGAAAGTGTCCCTGGCAGAGGCCAAATCCATCTGGGCGCTGCTTCAGCTCAACGAGTTCCTCCTCATGTTCTCCTTGCATGAGAAGGAGCACACGGCCAAGCTGCTGGGGCACTGCGGGGACCTTTATGTGACCGAGAAGATCCCCCACACCTCCCTCTACGGGGTGGATGTCCCCCCTTTCCTGCAGTCCCTGCTGCCTTCCATCGCCCACCAGCTCATCCACCAGTGGTTTGCGCCGGCCTGGCCCCGGCGCGCCAAGATCGCCATCGGCCTCCTGGAGTTCGTGGAGGAAATCTTCCACGGGACCTACGGGAACTTCTACATCTGCGAGAGCAGCCTCAGGAACGTGGGCTACAACGACAAGTACGACTTCAAAATGGTCAACCTGAGGAAGGTGGCGACGGAGATGACAATCAGAGGCTTCCTCAAGGGCCGGCACTGTGAGCAGAACGGGGACTGCACCTACGGGCGGGACTGCACGGCCACGTGCGACAAGCTCCTGAAGCAGTGCAAGAGTGACGTGGTGCAGCCCAACCTGGCCAAGGTGTGCGGGCTGCTGCAGGACTATCTGCTCTACGGAGCTCCCCTGGAGCTGAAGGAAGAGCTGCAGAAGCAGCTCCGAACTTGCATGACCCTCAGCGGCCTGGCCAGCCAGATGGAAGTGCACCACTCCCTCGTGCTCAACAACCTCAAGACCTTGCTCTGGAAGAAGATTTCCAACACGAAATATTCTTAACGGGGGAAGCACGGCCCTGGAGTTTCCAGTCTGCGAGCTTGGAGCGAGGCCCGAGGGCTGAAGGCCTGTTTGTCCATCCTCTCCCCCCCAGGAAAAACACCCCCTGCACAGGGAGTTCAGCAGAGCTGCAGCCCCTTCTCCTCCATGGAAACCAAGCATCATGACTTCCACCGCCCAGCAGGGTCAGGGATGGGTCGGCCGGAGCGGAGCTGGGACACGGAGCCGGGCTGAGCAGGCTCGGGGGAGGAAGAAGACACGGGCAGGGACGAGGAAGCAGATCCCAGCTGGATGCATCAAACAGTTCCTTGATGAACAGGAAAGCCGTGCAAAGCGATGGGAATGAATCATTCATGCTGTACTTGTCACATCTCCTTTTGAGGAACGTCTCTGATGTAAATAAACAGCTTTTACGTGAATCACACCCCGCACATCAATAGCCAAACAGCAGCCTGTTAAGTGCCAGCTTGTTTGCGATCTAAAAAGGAGGAAAAGGTAGATTTCCCCATTCAAAAGTCTCTCCTTAAGTGTCTGAGTCATCTGCCATCAGATCCAGCTGTCACACGGGAAGCAGATAAGCTGTCTGTTGCACCGCGGAGAATTCTTTGGTTCCATTTTTAAGTGCCTGACCCTGACAGTGATGCCATGGCTTGTGTGAGGCTCCCCCCAGCTGCTCCTGCCCCCAGCCGGGAATTGGCAGCACAAGCCATTCCCTCACGTGTCGGCTCTGGAAGCGGCCGAGGATGGCTTAAAGGCAAAGGGCTAAACACGAACCGTTCTGACCCCTTCGTGTGCTCCGGGTGTCACTCCCCGCCACACTCAGAGCAGGGATAAGCCAAGCTCTCGGTTTAATTCTCCAAAAACTTAAGCTGGGCTTGCCCTGCAGAGGTTGAAGGTTAATACTAGAATAATCCAGTGCTTCTCTCATTATTAAAATGAATTTCCAGGCAAAGCTTTTAGCAGGTCTCCAGACATTTTTTTTGGCTGTGTCTGCACTCCCAGGGCTCCAACTATGGCTGTTTCTTTCAAACGCTCAATTACAGCAATCTTACAGCCCTGGGCAGGGAGGAAGAGCTGGATAAACTCCCGCAAGGCTGCTCTGCTCCCAGCACAGCCGTATTCCTGCTGCTGCAGCACGTGCTGGTTCTCCTGCCAGCAGTTCCTTAGGGAAGCGGGCGTGCAGCTGATGTGCCGTCACAAAATAAAAATACACCTGACACTGCAGCACCAGGGCTGCAAATTTCGGAGCCCTTTGGGGAGAAAGATCCGGATTTCCTTCTGTCGGTTCTTTAGGATCCTCATCACCTCTCACTGGGGATGTTTTGGTGGCAGGAGTGCTCTGTACGCGGCAGAGCCACCAGAGCTCACCCCCTGCTGAGGAGTTGCCTCTGACATTAAATTTAAAAGCGGAGCACTCCTAAAGATTCTGTGTTGGAAGGGTCCCTCAGCCCGGATCGGGCACGGACGCTGCCGAGGTGCTGTGTGCAGGTGCAGCTTCACCCGCGCGGGAGGGAGAGCCAGGGCTGGAATTCGCTGAATTCGGTACTGAGGCTGCACGCGGCCGCCCCGGCTCCTCGGGCATTGTCCTGCATCCCCACGGCAACCGGCTCCCCCCACACATCCATCTCCTCCTGCCACCAGCACGGGAATCCAACGCCCCTGCCAAAATCCCCTCCTCAGGGCGTCAGAAAAGCCATTTCCCACCCTTCCCCGTTGTTCACTCCCACTGAATCCCTGCCGCTCCCTTCCCTCAAAGCAGCGTAAAGCACCTGGAAAGCGCAGGAAAACCCTTTCCTCCGACATCAGAACCTGTGTAAACATTCAGGATGAAGAGGCGGCTCCTGCCGCTGCCAGACCTGGCCCTGACAGCTGAATTGAAATAAAAACTTGTGACAACGATTGTTCCATCAGCACCTCATTAACCCACAGCCCCGCGGCCCCGGACACTCCCAGGAATCGCTGCTGACTCACAGGTCGCGAGGAATTCCCAGCACTAATAAAAAGCACAAAGTGAGTGCAGCTTACAAATCACACCGGGATAGAGGAGAGAAATGAGTTCAGGCGAAGCTGTTTTACACTTAAATTCCTCCACATTCCCCACAGGAGCTGGAGAAAAGCGCCAGGATACTCCAAGATTGACAATCTGATCTCGCTGGATGCCCCCGGGGGGATGGAGGTAAAACCTTTAACGGCTTTAAAACAATCCTAAATTCTCAGATCCACAAATGTTAAGTCTTAAATCCTAGAATGGTTAAAAAATAGCATTACTACAATCACACAGCATAATCCTTTCAGTCTTGTAGGTGGCATCTTTATTTAGATTTTTTTTTTATTTTATTTAAATCCTTCTTAACCATGTAGAGAAAACACAGATGATCAAGTTTTAGGAATCTCCAAACCATCAGACGTGGATGCTGCCAAGCAGCTTTCGGCTGCCACGTTTCTCAGACATTCTGCAACTCAAGGCACGACCTGCAAATTAAAAAAAAAAAGGCCCGGGATGTCAGAAAAGTCGAGAAACAGGCAGGAAAAGGGAGCAGTGATGTCAGTACTAATGAGCTAATTAACCCCTGCCATCCAGACTCTGCTGCCCTCCTTGTCTTGGGATTGTCCCAAGATTTTTCACATCCCAGAGGAAATAAAGTTTCATGAAATGAAAGCACATTTTAAGGCTCTGTTATCAGGGAAACTTTCAGACAGGGATTTCCTTCAGTCCAGAGCCACAGAACATTCCCTGCCTGCAAACCTGGGCGGCTCAGACCCACAGCAGGGACAGAAGGACACGGCACAGGGGGAGGAGAAGCTCTTTGCCATGACATCAGAAAGGTTTTGGATGCCTGGGGGAGTTTCGGAAAGGGAGAAGTTAAGAGCAGCATAGCTGGAGCCTGCTCCGGGTTATTCCTTCACTCCCTAAAAATCCAAGGTGAGTTTGCCAACCTTGGTGCAGAGCCAAGCTATTAATAGTTCAGGGCAAAAAAAATCTGGGCTTATTCCAGCCTTCAAACCCATGACATAAACCAGTCCTTGATGATGAAGGGCTGTGCTATGCGCAGAGAGATTTTTCATTTCTCTCAAAACCACTTTCATGTAAAGCACTCACGTTTTCCACAGCTGAGAGCCTGCAATGCAATACCCACGGCCCAGGAGTAGAGTAAATGCCACCAGGAAAATGCTCCTGGTTCTGCTGTGCCTCACACCGGGAACTTCTAAAGAGACACCCATTAGCACTCGGTGCCCGTGCAGGACCCCCGGTGTGAGCAAAGCAGAATGAAAAACCCCAAACACGGACTGCAGGGTTAAAAGAAGTCAGGAAATTTAAATAACAGAGCCACATCTTCAAGCACAACCACACCCCCACAGCCTCATTAGCATTCTTTCCCAAAGGCGGTGACTTTTGCCAGTTAGAGGGCTCAGTTTGCAGCGCCGCGGAGGCACCTCTGGCCCTGGGACGGCCACTTCATGAGGTTTCCATTCAGCGCTGCTGGAGCTCCTCGCTGCGAAGCCTCGGGGTCCCCAGCTCTGCGTGCCCAGCGCTGCTCTCGCCATTCCCGTGCCCCCGAGCAGGGACGGTGACACGCAGCAGCACACGGGGACACCTGCGCTTCCCACAGGCTCACCTGGAGCTCCTCTGCCACCGTGCCAGCACAAAACCGCAGCAGAAACCAGCGCAAACCTCACACTGTGCTCAGTAAATTCCGTGTTTGCTTTCTGCCTCCCTTACCAGCCACAACTCGGTACAGGAGGAAGAGAGATTTTGCCTTGGAAAACAGGGCCAGGCACTCACTGCTGCACTGGGGTCAGTTCAGAAGGACTTAAATAATATCATAGGTTTAACATTAATTTTTGCCTTGATTTCTTCCCCCTCACTGCTTTGGTAACACACGAAGAAATAACAAAATACCCACCTTTAACATCTGAAGCACATTCCCGAGCTGTCCTGCTCTCAAGTCACTGTAAGAAGGAAAAATATCTTTAGTTCGGGTTTTTTTTATAAAGTATTGAGTTGGGTTTTGTTTGCTGTGTGTGTGTTTCTCCCCCCAAAAGCCAAGCCTGATGACAAAGCTGCATTTCAGGAGATCACTGATTGCACCTTCTGCTCAAACCCTTGGGAATGGAGATGTCACAAGTGTTTTATCCACGCTGGGAACAGGGTGTAATTCCCTCCATATGCTAAACCCACACCCAGCTGTTTCCAACCCTGTCTGTATTTTGGAAACAACAACTTCAGTGCCCGTTTGCCCCTCCACTGCCAGGTGCAATTCCCAAACCCTGCACAAGTCGAGGTGCCCTTTCACAGGCAGCAATCGAGGCTATCTCTCAGGGCACACCAGAACTCAGGAGCAGAGGTGACACCTGCATTTGTCCTTGTGAGGTGAAGGAACACCCTGCCGCAGCTAAAACCGGCATCATTGGAACTGCTCTTCCAAGGAATTGTGCTCCACCCTCGGCTGATCCTCTGGAGAGAGGGCAGTGTGGGAAGGACACCAAGCAACTCCTCTCTGACCTCTGATGGTAGGAACACGTCAGGAGAGCAAATCCCCAGCAAATCCAGGGAGTCAGGATGACTGGAATGAAGACTACCAGAGTTTGCCACTCCTCACATGAGCGTGCAGTGACAGGACAAGGGGGAATGGTTTCAAACCCAAAGTTTAGATATGGAAATCCTTCCCTGTGAGGGTGGTGAAGGGCTGGGATGGATTTCCCAGAGAAGCTGTGGCTGCCCCATCCCCGGCAATGTCCAAAGCCGGGCTGGACAGGGCTCGGAGCAAGCTGGGATAGGGGCAGGTGTCCCTGGTTAAGAGAAGGACTGAAGGACAGTGCCACCTGCTGCACCCTGTCCACCCTTCACCACTCCCCGTTAAAGGCACGAGAACAGGGAAATCAAATCAGTGTCAGGTTGTTGAGCAATCCTGAGAGCTCACGGGGCTCAGAGCACCAGGGAAGACGTCGCCTGTTTCTGTCTGCCACCGAATGACACAGACGTGGCACTGCAGCCACGCCTGCAACACGAGCTGGGGCAGGGGCTGCGAGCTCCCAGCAGCGCACTCACCTCGGCCCGGGGCTCCTCCGGCTCTGCCACGGCTCAGGGCTGCCTCTGGAAAAGTGGGAAACACATGGACAGGGTTTAGACACAGCCCAAAGCTTGGTTAGACAGTTACTGTTTCACTGGCAACACGAATTTAAAAGGAATAAACTAACAGCACAGGAATATTTTAATTTTCTGATGGGATTAAGGTTGGTGACTTCCCAGTGTTGTCACCAGCGTGGCTTTACAAAGCACTTCAACTCGTTCTTCTGTAACACAAGGGGTGCCCACAGGATCTGATTTTCACGGCTAAATAATCAGAACCCCCCGTGCAGCCTCTGCTGCACAGATCAAACACAACTTCCCATTCTGTTACATCCAGATCTCACATTTAAAGCAGTTCAGAGTCAGTTTTTCCCCAGTCTCCTATGAAGCAGCTGACTAATGATCGATGTCAGGCTATCAATCACTCGGAGTGCTCACGGGGTGCAGAACAAACGAGCGTAGAACATAGCCTGTGTCTCTCTCGCCACTCATTGACACAAAGATGCCACAGCAGCCATCTCTGTAACGCCGGTGGCAGGCCGGGGGGCAAAAATAACCCATCAGCACTGAGAAAACACAATTATGGGTGCATGTCCATCTCTGGAACTGCTCTAGGCCAGGCTGGATGCAGCTCTGAGCAGCCTGGGAGAGTGGAAGGTGTCGCTGCCCATGGCAAGGGGATGAGCTTTAAGGTCCTTTCCAACCCAAACCATTCCGTGGTTCTGTGGTATTTATAAGAACAGGATTTCATCACCTACTCAAAAGCAGTGCCACGAAGGTATCGGGTGGACGTGTGGATGTTGAATGCAGCACATCACTTACAGCTACAGCGATGCTTGGGCAGCCCTCTCGTGAAGGATCACCCTTCATTTCTGAAGTCACACCATCGTGGTCACGTCATTTTTTGTCCTCTGCCAGCCTGAAGAAAAGAAAAAGAAAAGAAAAATGCTGTTAATAATCGCCCAACAACCTTTTTTGTGAAACGCGCCATTTATCTGAAAAGCAGAGAATCACGACAATTAAAAAAAGAATACCTACTAAAGATTCATTTAAACTACTGAAATCTTTGAAAACATTTTCCTGAAAACCTGAAAGCCCTAAAGTTCTTTTTTTTTTCCAGTGGCGAGTATTAAAATATATATAGCTATTTATGCTCTATATTACATCTATATATATATATATCTATTAAAATATATACTTTTAATGTGTGNATATACTTTTAATGTGTATATTTCTACATCTATATGGATATTTTTCTCCTTGTGCATTCCATGATATGGCCGATTTCAAGCACACGTGGCAGCGCCTGGAACCCCCGCAGCCCCGGGGGCCCCTCCGGGCCGGGTCCGGCCGCGGGGCTGCGGGGG
>WEIT01005666.1:6058-29768 GCA_013389985.1 Dryoscopus gambensis
GGCTGGAGGGTCGTGTGTGGGGTGGTGGGGGGGTGTCTTACTGCTGTGTTTCTCTCCCCCCCTCTCCCTCCCCGGTTACTCTCCTTTCTTCCTTCTCTCCCTTCTTCCCCTCCCCGCCCCATCTGTTACAGGCTTGCGAAACTGGCTGTTTGAAATTAAACGTGATCTTTACTGTACCAGCTGGGGTCTGTAATGTATCTGATAAATGAAGCTCTTCCCGTCGGTTTCAGGTCATGCAAGGAAAAGGGCAAAACTGGGGAGGGAGCTGGGCGGGGTTTCCCTTTGCTTTTCACAGTCAGGCGAGAGGAGTCTGGTTGATGTCTGCAGCAGATAAAGGAGACGAGGATCATCAAAAGACCCCAGAGCCCTTTTATCGTTCTTCTGTTTTTCCCTTTAATTTCATTTGTCGCTGCTGTGTTGTCTGCCTGCTTGTTTCCCCCTTCAGAAGGGGTCGGGAGCACCAGGGCCCTGGCTGAGGTAGTAGTTTGTGCTGTTGGTCGGGTTGTGACATTGCCCGCTGTGGAGATAACTGCGCAAGCTACTGCCTTGCTAGTGCTGGTGATGATCAGCTGCAGATGAAGACAATGACAATGGGAATCCCCTTTGTTTTCTCGGGATTGCATGCTGCTGAGGTGGCAACAATTCCTTCTCCTAGTTCAGCAGGAGGAATCTAGCCTCGGCCACCGAGATGAGTAGTGGGGTTCGACCCCATCAGTAGGATGCTCCTTCTTTTGCAGAGCTGGATGAAAAATCTCTAGTTTCATGCTGTTTGGAGGGTACCTGAATTTGGGCTGAAGAGCAAGTGCCTGCATTTCTTCTCGTGCTTAGACCTTATTATTCACCTGGCGTCCTTGAAAGAGGTGGATTTTCTATTTGGTGAAGATGGAGATCAGTGACACTTGTATTTTCTGTGTTCTGAATATGCAAAACTTGTATGTGTGATATTAAGCGCTTTTGTCTGAATGGTAAAAAATCTTGAGAATTTCTCTAACAAAAGCAAGAATATGTAATTACCACTTTATATTGATAAGAGAGTCTTTTTACAGTATAGTTGACTAATTGTACTGCTTGGTGCTCACAATTTGAGATGAACTTCTGAGATATCTTTCCTGTATATTTTGACTTACTATGAAAAGCAAAGTCATGAATTTGCTATTGTGAATTGATTAAAATTTCTGGTATATTTATGGCAATGGCTAAGGGTATCTTTTGGATACAAATTTTAGTGTGTTGATCTCTTATTACAATGGCTTAAACTTGGAATATATTAAAACCTTTACAATAAATGTGCTTAACTGTCTCATGTTTTTAAAAACAAGAGTTAATTTTTCAGTCAGAATTTTTATAAGACCTAACTATAAGCCTGTTAAGTTTATAGTGAAAATTAAAGGTGTAGCTAAACATTTGAAATTAAGTCTGCCTTAGTAGTGCTTCTAATTCACAGTTCTAATGTACTTATAATATTGGGAAGAAACTTACAGATATTTATCCCTACCTCTCTTTTTGAATTGTTTGAACTCATTATGTGTTTAGAAGACATGCAAAGGTTGCTCTTGCATCTCTGCTAATTGTAAAGTGTCTTGCAGAACATAGAGAAAAAGTTTAATCTGATGATACTTCATTTTTATGCTGTGCACTGCATTATTCTGGTAATTCAACCTTAGTCATGAACTAAACTTTTCAAAAGCTAGGTATTCTCATGCTCATAATAAACTGACACATTAATTGTCGTTACTAGTAGGTTTTCTCTGAATTAAAGTAGCAGTCATAGCTGTTGACTGTTTCCAAATTTAAAACACCCTTGGTTTTTTTTCCAACTTAATTGAAGGGTCAAAAAGGATGCTATAGCTGCCTGCTTTTCATGTCCTAACAAACAGCACATATCAAGCAGAGCTTGTTTGATCTGGAGGTTATGATCGTGTTTTTACCACCTACCTTTAGGCATCTTATTTTAACTGGCTAATCCACCAGTCCCTTTCTCTTCGGTGGAGATAACAGAGATATATCCCTGATACAAACCATGCTGGCAAGTGCCTTAGCATTATTCGATCTGAATTAGCTGTAAAGGAGGTGAAGGTGCTTCAGCTAAGCTAAGTGCATTGTAGGTGGGTTGTGTGAAATTGTCCTCCCTGTTGCTTTGCCTTATGCTCAGGCAACTTGGGTAGGACTGATCTTGGCTCCCGTTGTAGCTTTTTGGGTTTGAGGGCAAGAATCAATGAGAGAAAATATGCTTGACCATGCTGCCATTAAGCACTTAGTTGTAAACTGTAAAGTATCTCTCTTAAACTTCACTTGCCACCTGAACAGTAGCGCTTTGTGCTGTGGATGACTTAAGGAGAATGTTAAGAACCTGTACTAAAATGAGACAGTGGTACTGAAATAATGCATGTAGTGGACTGCTGAGATGCTGTATAATGCATGAGGTGGTTTGTCCTCATGTCCACATGGGTCTCAGTTGTGTATCGCTCAGTAGGTTTTAGGTAAGTGCCTGTGAATTGTTTCTTTGAGGAGTTGCATACGAGATGCTTAGCTTTGCTGTGGGGCCATCCATACATTTCTTGGTTCAGAACACTACTCAATCTAGCATTCAAAATACAGAAATTAATCCAGTCAAATTCCACCCTTAGTTTTGTCCTGTTCTCAGCCCTTACTGTTTAATTGTCCGCATTCCCTAGTGTACTTGTATGATGAAGGCTGCAACCTCAGTCTTTGAGGCAAAAAGATTAATTCTTCAGTGGAATGGAGAGCCTTGCCTTAGAGATGTTGTAAAAGTCAAGGCTCTGAAAATACCATGAAAACATAAAATGGCCAAAGTAGCTCATATCTTGTAAATTTAGTCATTCTTTATTGTGATTTGATGAATTAGTTCAGAAAGAAAAATTGCATCATGCCAATTAAAAAGCAGTGCTGCTGGCATGTTATTGTCTATGGCATCGTTGCTCTCTGAAATTTTCTTCTGCTTTATTTTTCAGAGGTTTCACTCAAACTTTTTGTGTGAATTTTTTATAGAAACATTAAAATAGGCACATGGCTGAGTTGATGGAATTTCTCTGCAAAGTTAGTTTATAGGGTCCCTATTGTGTATTGTTTGCTGTGCTGGGTGAGAAAGAACTGCAAGAAATGTTTGTCTGTAGCTTTTCTGAGCACTTCTTTTGACTCATGGAATAATAAAAATGCATTGAGATTCACAGCATAGTCGATTAGGCTTTAGATGCTCTTATTCCCTGGTTTGATGTCTTTTTGTGCTATTGTCTTACCTATTTTGTGAAGAGCAGTCACCAGCTGCTCACCCCTCCAGCTACTGTCTGTCAGTGGTGCTTCTAAAGATACTGGCATGCATCAACCTAAAATCTTAGATCCAAGATAGTTGCTTCCCTGCAGGGTGCAGTCGCCCTCTCTGTCACCAAGGAGAGTGCTGTGTTCCCATGCTAGCAAAATTGATATTTGAGAACTTGTCTTCACTGGGGGCTGGCTTGGGCCTTTTACTTTATTAGGTCCTGGACCATGCACATAATAATGACTGAGACCTCCTGCTTACACTGGGAAGCAGCTTGAGACAGTAAGAGGAAATGCTAGTTTCTAGACAATTACCTCTCTAAATACATAAGCACTTAGTTAAAATGCCTCGGTGCATTAAATAAATTACGTGTGGCTTTTCATTTGATACTTTCTCCATAAGAATGAGTACTAAATTAACATAAGGAAATGTTTAGTAATTACAAATGAGAGTGGACCACATTCTTTATGTTTAAATAGTTTACGTGCATCTTCTCTCCTGTGCTTAAGTGTTAAGTCAGTGAAATCAGAGAAATTAGTTCTAGAACAGTGCTTCTGGAGGAAGTTTTGTATCTGTTATATGCACACACATACATATATATATATGTGTGTGTGTATGTGTATATACACGAGATTCTGTAGCTGAAATGGAAGTGTCACTCAAAAGTGTGAATGTTTGGGAAACTGGGCTTAAATATGCAGATTATGCAGTTGCATATATACATATGCAGTTCTCTAGAATATCTTGAATATTGGTCTTCTGTTGCACTGCACTAACGTTGTTAGGTTATTAATATATTGCACTGGGTGTTGTCCTATTTGCACAAGTTATGACATGTCCCACATGGTGGTGGTTTTTACCCCTGGAAATCCTACACCTCACCTGAGAATCCTGCCCCTGTCCTCCTACGTCAGTTATACTTCATTGGTTGTATCCTTTTCCCCTCCCTTCCCGCCCACGGGTTTCAAAAGACCCCTCCGTGGGGTGCTTGCTCTCTTTTGCTTCCTGGATATGTTCCAGTAAACGCCTGAAGATTTCATCCCGAGGGGGAGGAGCACTTTTCTTCTTATACCTTTGCCCCTGACCCTCCATCTCTCCGGGGTCCCTGAGCTAGCCATCGGACCTCTGGGGAGTGGATCAGGTCAGTCTTCTAATATATTTTTGGGTCATAATTTTTACAAATGTATACATTTATTTTTAAGAAAGTAGTATTTTCATCTGAGCAAGTTGAGCTTTTTTAGCTAAGTCTTAGCCTCTCAGGTACATTAATGTATAGGCTTTGTGAACTTCTGTCTGAAATGAACACATGTCCTGCCACTGAAGGCGTTGAGAAATATAACATAAAAAGTTACCTGCATTGGGATTCTACTGGAATCCCTGAAGTGAAAGGCTTGCATTTAAAGGAAATGGGCAGGAGTATTTCCTTGGATGTGGAAAGTGCTACATCACAGTGAAAGCTGCCATGTTTGCTCTGGGAAGCAAGTCTGAAGACTGGAAGTGAACTTCTGTTTCTTTTCCCTGTCCAAGATTTTACCAGCAGAAAAGGCTCTCTTACCATGTGTTACAGTTTCTCTTCCCAAGTTTGGTTATTTCTGCTGTTTCTCTGTTTCCTTTGTACCTAAAGTTCTCGCCTTACTAGTTTGTATAGCCTGCTTGCCTCTGTAACCCAAGCAAAACTGCCTGTATTTTCTTGGGTGACTGCATTTGAAGTTTGCCTGCCTGTTTTAGGCTTGTCGTGAAGATTTGCAGTGGCTGCATGAGATGTGTGGTGCATGAGATTAACTACATCCAGAACTTAGTGATCCCAGTGTGTCAGTACACACACGGAAAAGAAACCCAGTCTTGCATATTCTTTCATAAGTGCTGGCAGTCTCTTATTCTAGGCCTACTAAGAAAATAGAATTCATGACACCTAGTTATCAGATCCCTTCCTGGTGCCTAACCACTTAATTCTTATTTTCTACCCTTTCCATGGTAGCTTCAACTCTTTTCAGCCACTTGAAAGAAGGTGTTGCGATAATGAGCGACACAGAGTCCTCCAGCAGGTGCGGAGGAGAGCCTCTTTATTGCAAAAATCTGGCCTTTTAAAGCAGTTAGCTGGTTATCTGTTTACATAGTTTTAAGGCACAACAAACATAAGTGAACCAACCACCATACACCACGATGTGAACATGCGATGGTCACGCAGCATGTTTTTCTACCCTTAATTCAGCTGTGTCTCTTTCCCACAGTCCTTTTCTACTTAGCCCAAGTAACAGGCCTGAGCCATGATTTTACAAAGGCAACAAGGCCTTCGTTTTGTAAGGTTTTACCTATGTGCAACAAGAAGGTTGATGTTTTAAAAGAAAATTGGTTTAAACATCTCATTAAATTAGTGTGATATATCCTAATTCCTCCTTTCATGTGAGAACTTAGAGTATGCCTTATCACTTTCTGAAGGGCACTTTACCATCCATTTCACCCTTAGGAAGAAGTGAGGATTTTGTCTTCAAATTAACCAGCCTTGTCCTGCAAAAATGAGATGAAGGCGTGGATATGAAAATGCTGGCATTGAATGACACAAGGTCCTGTTTATCCTATCTTCTCTGTGGAGGTTTGTGTGTATTGGAAGAGAAGAGGGGATAGTTTTGCTGCTGGTAAACATCTGAAGTACCACCTTAGGAGGAACTCTCCAAGTGATAGCCCACTGACCTCATATTACCTGTGGTGTATGTTCCTAGAAGGAACATTACTTTGGTGCCAAGGCTTTTGACCAGAAAGGCAAGAGCATCTGTTGTGTGCCACCTGCAAAGAAAAATAGTAAGTGAATAGCAGGTGAAGAAAAAAAAAGGCAACAGATTTTCAGTTGCTTTGAAATCTACTTTTTAAAAAATCTAGTTTCTAGTTTATCTGGTAAAAATCAGTGGGTTTTGTGTGTGTGGTTTTTGCTGAGGTGTTGTGTTTCAGGCTGAAGCTTAGTTTTCAGTCTAAAAAGGGTCTTGTTCACTGCCAGAGTTTCTGCACCATGCTCTGAAAGGGGAGGTTGGTCCAGTTGAGCTTCCAGAATGAAGCT
Organism: Dryoscopus gambensis; assembly: GCA_013389985.1. Lineage (NCBI taxonomy): Eukaryota > Metazoa > Chordata > Aves > Passeriformes > Malaconotidae > Dryoscopus > Dryoscopus gambensis. The sequence continues at coordinate 12,388 of WEIT01005666.1, forward strand.
TCTGCAAGATTAAAAGCAACCTAAAAATGCTAAGTTTTAACTACTAGAAGCTGTGCTCATGATAGCGAATTACATTTCAGTATTTGAAATATGAAGTGGTGCCTTTTCTATTTAAGTAGGTGTAAGTGAAAGCTGTATCAGTCTTGTCCAGAAAAGTGATACCTGACATGCATTGTGGTTTTGTACAGTACCGTGGGATTCATCAGGCAGCAAACAGTGTGTGCAGCTACTACAGACTATATTCATCTTTTATGCAGGGAGGAGTGTGGTGGTGCCTAACAGAAATAGCACAGAGGAGCCAAAAGTGATCTCAAAACCTGGAACGTTTCTGTGAGCCTCTGTGGTATTTCCACTCCTGGTATTAGAGCATGGGGCCTTCAGAACCTTCTGAAAAATGTACTGCTGTGTCAGTGTTCTATGTAATAGGTACTAATTCATGTAAGAAAGTCATCACCTGGATCAGTTTTTCCATTCTCCCACTGTTGAGGGGATAGATTCTGCTATTGTATGTTTCCTTGGATGATTTTTAGATGAGTTGTAGATGAACCCTGAGTTATGCCAGGAAGAAGATGAAGCCAAGGAGGTAGATGTTTAATGGCGTGTGTTCTTTTTTGTTCTCTCTGTTCCTAATTAGAAAACATGTATTGGAAGCTGAGGGAGATGTAGAGCCGTAGTACAGTCCTCTGTGAAATGCTTTGTCTGTGCAATAGATGCACAGGCTAAATGGTGCAGTCTGACTCTTGTTCATGAAGCCCTGGGGTTCTTCTTGTCATGGTTTAACCCCAGCTGGCAGCTATGCACCAGCAACTGCTCACTCACTCTCCCCAGTGGGGTGGGGAGACAATCAGGAGAGTCAAAGCGCAAAAACTTGTGGGTTGAGAGAAAAGACAGTTTCATAGGTAAAGCAAAAGCTCCATGTATAAACAAAGCAAAACAAAGAAATTATTCACCACTTCCTGCATGCGGGCAGGTGTTCAGCCATCCCCAGGGAAGCAGGGCTCCAACATGCCTAATGTTTGCTTGGGAAGACAACCACCATTGCTCCATCCTCGTTCTTCCCCCAGCTTTATAAACTGAGCATGGTGCCATATGGAACAGAATATCCCTTAGGTCACTTGGGGTCATTTGTTCCGGCTGTACCTCCTCCTAAATTCTTGCACACCCCCAGCTTCTTAGCTGTTTTGTAGGCCTGTTTTCAGGGTTGTAGGTGAAGAGTTGTCACTTTGCCAACTACATCAGTACATCTCTAGAGGACAGCTACCCTCTGTGGAGACTCCAAAGGATGGTGAAGGGTCTAGAAAAGAAGCTGTAGGAGAAGTTGCCTGGAGAAGAGGAGACTGAGGTGAGACCTCGTCGCAGTCTACAACTTCCTTGTGAGGGGAAGGGCAGGCACTGATCTCTGTGGTGACCAGTGACAGGACCCAGGGAAGTGGTGTCATCAGGGAAGGTTTAGGCTGGGTATTAGGAAAGATTTTTCACCCAGAGGGTGGTTGGGCACTGAAACAGGCTCCCCAGGGAAGTGGTCATAGCACCAAGCCTGACAGAGTTCAAGAAGCATTCAGACAATGCTCTCAGGCACATGGTATGATTCTTGGGGTGTCTTGTGCAGGGCCAGGAGTTGGGCTCAATGATCCTAATAGGTTCCTTCCAGCTCAGGATAATCTATGATTCTGTGAACCTTGCTGCACCCAGTTCTGGTCAGCTGGTAGAGCGGACAATTACTTTAGAATGGGTAATCTGATGTCTGAATCTATGTTACTGGGAGGATTGTATCATGATGATGCAAAAACTTACTGCATGATGTTTTCTCTGCAGTTCTCAGGCTAAGTAGAAAATAAATCACTTCCTTATCTCCACTTACCTACCTGCTTACCTCATTAGGAGCCAGTATCTACATAGACAGTGAGCTGTACTGAATATATGGTATCTTTGCTTTCCGAGGTCTACTTTCCCAAGGTGATAATTGTATCACCTGTGCTATCAGGATGCACACATGCATTGTCACTGTCTTGTGCTGCTCTTTGTCATGTAACCCTACCTGATTTACACAGTGATTTCAGTCGTGCTGAAATTTGGCAGCCTAGAGATACACTGTGGTGGTGAAATAGTAATCATTTGAGGTAGGCTCATTGCTGGTGCCATCAGTATCATGGTGGCCTTTCATGCTGCAAAACCTGCATATGGACCTAAGAAATGCTTCTGTCAGCAAGGGTGCAGTAGGTTACTTTTGTATAACCTCATGTAGGTTTAGCTAGATTGCCTAGAGGAAGTTAGGTCTGAACTGGTATCAAGTGAGAGCTAGCACTGCTATACACATTAAATGTTTATAGGTATGCCAGTCTAGCAGCTAAGATGCCATTATTTTCCACATCCCTCAGGTTTCTTCCCTCCCTTGTGACTGACTTTTCGACTACTCCCCAGCCTCATGAATGCCTTTCTTCTTTCCAGCACCTGAAAGATTGCTTTCTTGTCATGTTAGTGCCTGATGTCATACATGATCTGTCATGCATCCTGTACCCAGCTGCTGCCTTTGCTACATTAGCACATCGTTATAGGCTAGAGTACAAAAGAAAATAGGGAAGGATGGCAGAGGAAGCAAGTGCTTAACCTTACCAATCCTTTTTAATAGTTGAAAAGTAAAAATGATCTAATAACACTAGGAAGTGCAAGGCTTAAAGAAAGTAGATAAATAGTAGTGATGCTAATGAAAGCACAAAATTTATCAGTGCCAAGTCTCGTGGGAGCAGAAGTGCTTAAATATTTATGTAAGAAATTCTCCCCTCCCTTTCCCAGTCTTGTACTACCTATGGCCCTGCTGTTTTAGCAGTGTGATGGTGGAGTGCTTAGGATATCTTATGGCTTCTGACAACCTCCAGCAGCCACCACATGAGCTGCAGCTAGCTGAAGCTGAATCTGGAGGCAGTCTGTGAACAGTTCAGGTGCCATTAAGACCTTCGGTGTCAGGAAGTCCTAATGCAGGTGGCTCAGCTGGTCATGATGATCATGTGTAATGCTGCCCAGATGGCTCTGGTCAGCTCATGCCAAGGATGGACTTGGCATTTTCCCAGAAAATCCTTTATGGTAATTCTGAGGTCTTTGTGGTACCCTCCACAGCCTCCTATTGACTGGAGTGGCAGGAGGGGTTGCAGGCAGCTGTGGAGCAGCAGGACCCTTTGTCAACAACCAGCAGAGACTGAACCACTGGAACTGAGCTGTGCATGGGCCTGCTTCCCAAGGCTCGTCCACTGTGGCACTCTTATTCTGGCAGAGCTTACTCAAGGCTAAAATTTGCAGTTCTGTATATGGATGCCAGTATTGTTCATTCCAGTTATCAATGCTCACAAAGGCAAAATACCATCCATAATGACAGCTGCAGATGACAGAGTGATTGATGGGACAGTACACGTGGAGCATTTACTGTTACAAAGCAATCCAAATTGTTTCCTTAGTCACAGTCCAACATATTTAACACTGTCAACCATGAAGTACCATATATACTAGCAAAAAAAGTAGGCTACATCTGCAGGATGTGTTGTATGGAGACCTAAAAGTAGTTTAAGGTAACAGATGGCAACTCTCGGTCTGTTATATAAAATTATTTGTAAACGTCAGGAAAAAGATAAAAATAGAATTAATTCAGTCAAAAGTTCCTGCAGGTTTAAAGAACGTATTGAGATTATATCTGATGGATAATAGGAGTGTTTGACAGGAAAATTGTTGCAGTGGACCCAGTGTTTTGAAATGAAGCCTAAATGGTAGAAGAGGAGGGCTTCCCCTCTCTTCATCTCCTTTGGAATTCGTTGATTAAGTAAAAAGATTTGCAGCTTTTACCTTCAAAGTCAACACCTTGAATGTGCTTCAAGGTTCGATCATGATGCTTTGAAATCTCAGAGTTCTCAGACTAAGCCAAGGTTGCCAGGACTTAGGTGGTTTTTACTGTCTTTACTGACTGAGCTAGTCCCAGCCACTATTCAAAATACTAAAGACTTCTTTCCTTTTACCCCTTTGTGCTTTTGTTTCTCTCTCTTTCTTTGCTAGTCTTCTGATTTTTTCCTTTATGCTAATCAAATTCCATTTAATTAGCCAAAAACCTGCCTTCTGCAACCTTGTGACCGGGTACAAAGCAGTGTCTTGGATGTTACCATAGTTTTGGTAGAGCTTGAAGTGACTGAAAGATGACACCACTTCATTAATAGTGGCTGGTATGGGAGAACCTAGTAAGACCAAATGGCACTTTTTCACTTGTTTAGTATTCAGGTTTTTTTCCTCCCTCTCTCTCTTGTTATGTTTATACATCCCTTTTGGCTTCACACTGTGAATCTCTAAGCTATTTCAATTTGGTTTCCCATCCCTAAAAATACCATTAACACTATTACCAACATTTCGGTTTGTCAAGACTGTGAAAACAAGAGTGTTATTTCTGTTCTATATTTTGTATATCTAAGATAGTGGCAAAGGGATACAACTGAAGATTTAGGTTATCCTTCAAATACTTTAACTGGGTAGGACTAGTACTGCCTCCCCCACATTCTTTATAAAGTGCTTGCATATTTCTTATATGGTAGTCTGCAATGGAAGTAAGCAGGATGAAATTGCTGGGTGCGTAACTTTGACATTTCATACAGTGCAAGGCAGCATCGTGTTAACTTCTTTGCACTGATTTTGGCAGTATACAAGGACCAAGGTAGTCACCATAGGGACTATATCTCATTAAGCAAATATTTAGAAAAGGGGCTGGCATAGTCCTCTTGAAGTGGGCTTATGTAATACACCTTCACTGTACAGAAAGAAAGCTATATCTTCCCAGTATGCAACACTTGATTATTGTATATTGATAAACTGGTCATCTTAATTCAGAAAGAAAATGGGTCTATTGGAGAGAATTCAAAGAATGAAGTGTTTGGGGGAAAAAACTGTCAAGATACGAGCCGTATATGTAGTCAGCAGATCAAAGAACAGGATGGAAGGTGATATAGCACTTACATATATCAAAGATTGTGGGCAGCTTTTAATAATATATAGAGTCACAGAAAATGCAGCTGTATCTTTTGCCATTAATTTCTACAGTTTGAGTTGTAGGAGTGATTAAACCTTTGAACAGTTGACTGGGAAAAGTGGTAGAATTGAAGCATGCTGTAGCTCTTAACAACTGTGTCTTTAAACAATGCACACTGACCCATGTTTGACATTTGAAGAAGTTATAAGGCTGTTGTATAGAGCAAGTGACAACAGCAGTACCACTAGGCTAGAACATTACCTGGGACTGTCTTCAGCATCAGACTCCATGGCTACTTAATGTATAAGCTTCTGCAATGATTTCAAAGCCTAGTCTTTAAACAGTCAGGTCCTTCTACCTGGCAGTCTGGGCCCTGGACTTCTCTTTTTTAGGAGGTGGTAGTCCTGCCATCCTTACTGTATTTAAAGTCCTCAGCTCCATTGAGTCCAAAAGAGACAATGACTATGGTAATGGTTCTTCTCTTCCTGTAGTATAAAAGTCTGCAGAATGCCTATGGCTATTAATTGAATATTCAAAATCAGGGATTTCCTTTCTCTTTTCCTCCTGNCTGTGCCTGTCACTAGTGTTTCCTTGGCTTCACATCCTGCTGGCTTCACTATTCCTAGAAATCATGCTTAAACTTATGTCCCTGATGGTTCACAAGGCACCTCTAGCTTAGAGACCTTCTTTTGGCCTTTAGAATGAGTTGCTTCTTTCTGTAATGACTTTGAGTCATCTTTAGTGTTGTCCTTCTGCTGGACATAGCTCTCTCATGATCATCTAAATGCATCTGACAGGTATGTTGGTCATGGTATGTGCTCAGAGCTGTCCAACCACCAAACCCATTTCTGGATCCTGTCTTCCTTCCCTGCATCTGGACATCCTTCTGCCCTCCCACTGGGAACAGCACACAGCCCATAGCTTTGTCAACAGAAGCCCAGGGTCCTTAGGTCTCTTTTCCTGGTAGCAGTGTCTGCCTGTCCTAACCTGTACAAAGAGAGATATTCTATTCCTTCCTTGAGCAGCTACTGAATTCATTTTCCTCTTCCTGTCACAAAAAGCCAGGCTTTGCCAGTAGGGCGGTAGTGACAGAAGCCCACTCCCTGCCATGCTTGGTCTCACTACTAAAGAGTACATAGCCAAAAGAATACATAGCTATTGCTGTAGTGAACTGGGAAGGGTGAGGAGGAGTGGCTGATGCTGAAAGGCACTCTTCTTGTGCTTTTTTTCATAGCCCCGCAGCTCTTTTTGCCTGGTTTTATATGCTGGAGTGTAAACAAACTCTGGAGGTGTTATGCTATCACCTTAAAGGAAAAGGGCTAATCAGAAAATCTCCACAAGTCACAATCTGCACTGCTGATTGGACTGTAGGTGGAACTTTTGTTGTTGATTTTGTTAAGTTTGGTTGGTTGGTTTTGTTGTTGTTGTTGTTTTTTGGGATTTTTTGGTTGTGTGTTGTTTGGGAAGGGGGGTGTTTAGCAATCAGAGGCAAATACCTAGTAAAGACTTGTTGGTGTTGCAATTTAAAAATGCTGCTGATAAATGGAGAACTTCTATGCTATGGGATAAAGCTTGTCAGTGGGACTGCGTTGGCAAGTAGGTTACAATCATTTTAGTGTCTTGGCATGGCTGTAACAGAATACTTCCATTGCTTTCACTGAAGCTTTGCTTCCTTTGCTGTCATCATTGGCTCTGGCTGTGAATAGCACATTGCTTCTCTTGGGGTGCTTATTCAAGTACAGCTGCAAAAAAAAACCCCTCAAACTCGAATTCTCTGCTTCAGGAAGGTTAGTCTTCTCAAACACTTCCATTTTCTTTGTTCTCACCTTAATTCCAGCAGGTTTTGTTTTCCATATTATTAAATATGGATCTTCATTCAGAAGTGGATCTTCCATGTATGTCTTTTTTGGCTATAGAAGGCAACTGGGGAAATGATGGATCCACTGCCAGTATGGTCAGTATTCCTTTGAAGTAATACAGGTCATATGCTCTATTTATGGAAGCATCTGAGCAGCTGTTTGCAGCAAGAAACTATCATTTAACCTGGGCCATTGGATCTGTCTACATAATGGTCTGCTTTTCAATTTAAAAAAATCAGAAAAGCTGTGATAAAGGCTAATTTCCTTAGATTCCTCCTTCTTTTATACAGGAATGATACATTTAATTTTAAGTGTCTTTATGTGTTTGTGCCAACAGATTTTTCTCTTAAGCTAGTGCTGAGAAATTGCTCTTCCTCTCCAACAACACTCCTATGTGTTTTGCTACAGGATACTAGCTAAACCTAATCTCAGCATTTTTCATCACTTTAAAGGAGCTGTTTACAGAATTTTTCAGGAAACATAGGTTGAGATTTTTTCAGCTGCCCAAAGTGAACTTGGGGAAGCAGTGAGAGACCAGGGACTCAAACACAGTGGTACACAGATGGGTCTGGTGGTTTGGAAGCAGTCTGAAGCTATGCCCAAAATGACTAACCTTTTCTGTGAAACCTGGATGTACTCATATGAGGAGTCTGCAGCCTCCTGCCGTGGTATTGTCACCTAAACCACAGACTGGCACATTCACTGCATTGTTAGGCAGTATTCTGAAACCTGATATTGAACCTGACCTAGAACACAGTTTCCTGTTTGTAGTTCAGGTGTGTTGCTGTGTAATACAACTTGTTCAGCTGCCTTTGTATTTCTAGAAAGAGCCTGCAAAGCTCAGCTTGTCTTAAAAGCTACAGGAAAAAAGGTGAAGGAGCAAACAATCTTCTCTATCTCACTGTCATGCCGAGGTTATGAGAAATGCCTGCTCTTGGTATCTACAAAAGAAAAGAAGGAACTGTTTGAAAAGCAACATTTTTATTTTCTCCCCCTCTCACCTCCTTTTCTTTTTCTCTACTCTAACCTGAATTTGGAAAACTGCAGGATGGGTGAATTATTTTATTTATGTTGATATTTGCAAATGATGGAAAGAAATGGAAGTTCTTACACTCTTTGAATTGATAGTGCCTACTGCTTCATGTAAGAACATGTTATTTTATATCAAGAAGTATGTAAATAAGCAGGTCCTTAAGAACTGCACAAATTTAAGATGAAAGTATGATCATTTTCTCCAGCAATAATTCCACTTCTTTATTGAGTTTCCATTTTGGCTGGTTTTTTCTTTTTGCATTTAAAAAGAAACTTCCATTCTCCCTCAAGTGATTTAGCACTTTAAAAAAAGGACAGATCTTTACATACATGTGGAAAATAATTTTCTTAAAATGAATGCATCTATTCAGGCACTTTTTCACACCTTTGCCTGACAGACTTTTTTTCCTTTTATTTTCTTTTTTAAATTATTTTGACCATTCCCATGTGACCATTTTCATTAGCTTTTCCCAAAAATACACTGTACTAGAGAGAATCCTAGGCTTGTGACTGAAATCAAACCAGTTTCAAACATAAACTAATGACCTCATTTGTCTTGCATAAAATATATGGGGTTTATTTTTGTTGGAACAGTATAACCTTACCATGTAATGAACATAGAATATATCTCCTGATTCAATGTTCTTATAATTTAACCCCTTCCTCCTTTTCTGAATTTGGTTACTTCTTCCTATCAGAAGACTTCACATCCTCATGATGTTTTGTTTATTTGGGGTGACTATTTTTGTTAAGATGACCCCATGCAGTGCTACAGACTGGAGGAAGACTGGCTGGAAAGCTGCTCAGTGGAAAAGAACCTGGGAGTGCTGGTCAACAGGCAGCTGAACATGAGCCAGCGTGGCCAAAAAGGCCAATGGCATTCGGGCCTGTATCAGCAGTAGTGAGGCCAGCAGGACTGGGGTACTGACTGTCCCTCTGTACTCGGCACTGGTGAGGCCACACTTCAAGTGCTGTGTCCAGTTCTGGCCCCTCACTACAAGAAGGACATTGAGGGGCTGGAGCGAGTGCAGAGAAGGGCAACGGAGCTGGTGAAGAGGCTGGAGCACAAGTCCCATGAGGAGCAGCTGACAGAAGTGATGTTTAGCCTGGAGAAAAGGAGGCTCAGGGGTGACCTTATCACTCAGAAACTGCCAGACAGGAGCCAGATGGGAGTTTGCCTTGTCTCCCAGGCAACAAGTGACAGGGAGAGAGGACGCAGCCTCAAGCTGTGACCAGGGTGGGTTCAGGTTGGACACTGGGAAGAATTTCTTCAAGGAAGGGGTCATTAAGCTTTGGAAAAGACTGCCCGGGGAGGTGATTGAGTCATCATACCTGCAAGTGTTCTAGAAATGACTGGACGGGGCACATAGTGCTACAGTTTAGTTGACAGGGCAGTGATCTGTCAAGGGTTGGACTTGATGATGTTATAGGTCTCTTCCAACCTGTGATTGTTTATCAACATGGTATTGAGTTTATAGGGACTAGACTTTTATTCTTTTATATTTCAAATAATGCTGGTAAAAGTCTCGTCTATGCTACACCAACCCGCAATTGTTAATGACTACTTAGAGAAGTGTGTTGTAGGAATGGATTCTAGTAGAACACATTTCTAAATCTTCTTCCAGTTTATACTAATAGCAGTATTTTCTTCTCTCTCAAGTTTTTTCCCCTTCAAAGAAAGTTTAGTTAGTTGCACTGAAGTTCTGATGATCAAGTTGATTATTACTTAATTATTGTCCTACTGGTGCTTGAAACTCTGGCAGTAGCTTAGTATTTCAGAAGAAATGCCGAACTGTAAACACACATGCATTTTGAAGTAGTTTATGTACTTGCCCTTTCTCAAAGCTCTCTGACCTTACATAATCTGATTATGTAGAAAAGATGGTGGGTAACTGCAGTTAAATATTGCTATTTTCTTTGCTTGTCTGTGGTGGGTAAAACTTGGCTGGATGCCAGGTGCCCACTAAGTCACTCTATCACTCCCCCTTCTCACCTGGACAGGGGAGAGAATAAGATGGAAAACAAATTGTAGGTTGACAGTCTAATAAAGCAAAAGCAAAAGGTTGCATATACACAAGCAAAGAGAAAAAAATGTATTTTTATTCTCTATTTCCCATCAGCAAGCAATGTCTGGCCCTTCCCAGGAACCAGGGTTTCAGCACATGTAGCAGTTGCCCCAAAAGGTAAACATTGTGAATAATGAATGCCCGCATTCCTGCTCGTTTTCTCAGTTTTTATAACTGAGCTGACATAGGGTATGAAATATCTCTTTGGGGGGTCAGCTGGGGTCAGCTGGCTTAGTTGTGTCCATTGTCAAAACATGATGTAACTGGTACTCTTTTCTGAAGAAAAATGGGTAGGCTGTCATGATAATGGATCTGGAAGCATGTTTCCTAAGATAAAAACTAAAGATTGGATCTGAAGCTTAAAATGATCCAGTGAACAGAGGTGTACAGATTTCCTAGAAAGTTACAGTGGAGTTTTCCCATTTCCTGAGGAAGGAAGGGTAAAAGTGTGATGATCAACAGATGACTCAACAGTTGGTGCTAAAATCAATGGATTATTGAGAACAGTACAGAAAAATAATCTTCCATAATGGATATGCTAGTATTACGGATACTTTTTGGAATTCAGTTTAGACCCATGCAGTGGGCAATAAAGTTGAGATAGAGCTACTTTTATGTTCAAACAATGATGACATGAACACATGGAAGGGCATAGGATATGAAGGCTCATCACAGAGTATGGCATGGAGAAAGACACAGGGAATGCTGTTAGAGCAACAGTCATCCTAGGTAGACTGCTGGGACAAAAAACCCCCAGACATGAGAAGGCTTATGTGAGACAGTTGTAAAACCATTGAGGAATAAAATATGGGTTTCCAAGAGCCCCTTCTTATTGTATGGTCTTCAATGTTTCTCTTGATTCTGTCTTATGACAACTTCTTTTTGTTAACTGCCATTTTGTACTGTCACATCACTGTTGCACACTTAACATTGCAGCTGGGTAGTTTTTAAGCATTTCAGCCTTCCCCATGTTTCTTGAAACAGAAAGGTAAAATAAATCCGTAGCCGCATGCTTCTTTGTTGTTCTTTGTTACTCAAAAGCTTGTTCTCCTTTATAACATAATTTCACTTGCTTTTTTAACCCATTCCTTTGCTATGGCTGAGCACTTTTAACCTGACTTTTTAAGAAAACAAGGTTTATGTGATTGTGCTAATATCTGCTAATCTTTTCTTGAATTCATTGGCATATTTCATCCAGATTTAATCAACAGGAAGAAAAATCAGAAATGTTAAGTTTCTGAAAAAATTATGCCTTTATCTAAACAGCTCTGTAAAGAAGAGAGCCTGCTAGTGGAAAGGCTGTAAGAGCTCAATCTCATCAGTTACATTAGAATCCACACAAGAAATCATCCTATAGGCACAACTCCAGAGGAAATGGCAGTGTAAGAAAAACACAGGAAACTCTAGAACTTTGCTAAACTAATGGCGTACATGTATGAATAATTCTTGATTCCAGTTTTAAAGGACTACTGCTCATCCCCAGCTAAGTACGTATCTACAGAAAGTGTGCTAAAAACTAGCCTAGGGTTTCTCAGCAGTGGTGCATGATCAGCATATATACAAACAGTCTATTTTAAAAATGAAAATTCTGCTGTTAGGAGAAAAGAGAATGTGTTGAGAACAAGACTGTTTCGGGGTGGTTCTTTTATGAAGTGCAATTTTTAAGAACATAGGGTAATTATTTTGAAGTTATGACTTTGCAAATTTTATTCTTCTGAGTAATTTCTTGAAAGTCTGCTTGTCTACCTGTGCCCATCAGTGCAGATGACAGAAGGTGACCCAACACCAGCCACAAGAAATGATTATGAATGCAATGATGGTAGCAATAGTAACAGTACGAATGAAACATGTTTCCACTAAAGGCTGAAATTTAAGTTAAATAACTCTGACTATATTTACCACTAATGATAATGAGCAATTAGTTCCTTTCCATAAGAAGGAGGCTGAAAGCAGGAAATACAGTATTCAGCATTTTTCTGTTACACAAATACATTCCATTTCCTCCTTCTCATCTACAAGACTGTTTTTATGCATAACTCACACATATATTCTGTTCCACTTTTACACCTGTCAGTAATAGCTATAATCCAACATACAGTTCTTTGCATGAGAGGTGGAGTCAGCACCTTTAACCTAAAGATAAGCTAAGTCGATCATACATCTTTGACCTCACAAACCCTCACTTTGCTAATCCCCAGCCAGTTGTGTACTGCAGCATCATGCATTTGCACACAAGCAACTGATGATTTATACTCTCTCCAGCAAAACTTCTGCTGACCCCTTCTCTCACAGATCTATGGATGGCAACAAAGTTGCCAGTGTGGGAGCAAAATGGAGCTTCGCAAAGGACTCTCCTTATGGTCCTACAGCTTTAAAAATCTACTTGGAGGCTTTATCTTACCTCTTACCTACATTTATAAGCAATATGCTGTACACCTGACTGATCATTAACAGCTCTTTTTGAAGACCAAATCAGGATGGAAGTTACTGGGCCTGATCATTTCTCCAGGAGATCTCAAGGTAAACAAACAACCCCCCAGCCCACCGGTATCCTAATTCAGTTCCCTGACCTTCTTTCCAGCAGTTTTCATAGCACTGAAGTGATGTGAGCACAATGTTCACTTCAGCTGGCAGAGTCAGCTGTAGACCTTTGTACGCAGAGCAGTGCACCCCCAACCTGCTGTCCCAGGCAGATTTGTTTTGAGTTTCTGTGGCTCCTCTGCTGCCGGTGCTCTGCCCCCATGGTGGTGGCTGGTCTCCCACAGTGGCATTTGCCTGCACCTCTGCCTGTGCCCCTGTGGTGTTGGGTGGGCTCACACTGGGGCTCGTGTGCCCACAGCAAAGGGTGTCACCAAGCGCACACACCGCTTCCTCACTGCAAACGCTTCCTCGTGCCCGTGCTCCTCCACACGTCACTGCATGCAGTGCTTTTACTTGTGATTTTAATTCTGACGTGTAGGTCATACATTTCTGTGGGCAGGACACTTAGTAGTAAGATGTGTGGTGTTTTGACTGGAGGATTGCAGGGAGGTGCTCCTGAAGCCTGTTCTGTTTGTGCTGTGCACTCCTTAGGCAAAACCAGGCTTTTCCTGGTCATGCTACATAATCCGAGCCCAGCAAACCCCCAGGCAGTGTCCTTTCCTAACCTGTGGGTACTTTTAAGGGACTTGCAACACCAGGTTTTGTTTTGTTTTTTATGCAACTATGTAAGAGTGGCTTTAATCACAGTCAGTGATTTCCTTATAGTGTCTTCCAAGAGAAGTCTGCTTCTGGTCTTTGTTGTTGGTACCATAAGCAGGAGTGGGAGTGGGTTGATTCAGAGCTGGGGAGGTCAAGTAGCATCAAAGGAAGGGAATATCTCTTTCCATGTCTTAATGGTAAACACATTGGCACTTGAGCATATTTGTCTGCAGATCGCTCTTGCAGTAATTAAAGACACCTTTTCATGAAAATAGTTCTTAGAAGTTCAAAGAAATGAAGAAGGACGATGTGTAAAAGAGCACCTCGTAGGGCTCATCAGTTATTAACATTTTTTTCAAAGGTTCAGTCCTCTCACATTGTTTCTTGTTAAGCAGAAATATTTTTGTGAATGCAGTAACTGAGATTTTTTTCTTAACCAAACAAAAAACCCAAAGCCAACCAAGTGAATCTGTATATTCTAGATTTTAGTCCTGTACTGCTAGTGCTTCAGCAGTAGTCACATCATAGTTTAGATCCTGAGATGCCCATTAAGCCTTCCTTAATAATATTAAACAAGAGAAGTCTGAGATGAACAGTACTCCAGGATGTCATGTGGACTATAGCCCCTAAAAGAGAATGTCTTTTAGCTTGTTGTTTTTGTGATGAAAAATAATTGTGCTTTTAAACTAACCTGTAAGATTCATTTACATCTATGTGTGCCATAGTGTCAAGGGTTAGAATAAATCTGTGGTAAAGTAAGGGATAGGAAAAAAAATGCAAACCATTTGCTAAGAAGCAGTCATTTCTTCCAAAGTGTTTGTGACATCTGTGCTGTTGAGGATGCTTATTTGCAATTTTCCAGAAGCAGATTTGAAGCCATCCAGAATGGGATTTAAGAGGGAAGAAATACCTAGCATTATTTTGGGATGAACAAAGATGCAAGTCAGTACTCTGAGGGTTTATTTTATTTTTTAGAAGAACCTGTGTCACAGGTAAGAACAGTGCGTGGAAACATTTTAGCATGCTACTCATTGATTAATTTTTTCTCTGTAAATTTGAATTTAGGCAAAGTAATACTGCACATAATTTATAAAATTCTACTAAAGTATCTATAGTATATAGCTATAGCTATAGGGAACAACACAAGATTGATTGCAACACAAGAAGATGGAAAGAAGATGCTCAGGCTGACATAAAACTTTCTGTATTCTTCAGACTGCTAACATGGGCTTCAGCTTTGTTTTATTTGTATGGGATTTGAGGGTTGATTTTATAGGTACCATTGGTCCCTCAAACCTTTCAGTGAGATTTATAGCTGTTTGTGCATTTATTCTTCAATCTCTTGACAATGTGCATGAGATTTTTGTGGAAGCTTTACATACATCATAATTTATTCTATTGTCCTAGTCTTTTCACTTCTTAAAATTACTGTTATTATTTCATATTTTGAAGGGCTGAAATATTGTTTTCTGTCTTTTCCTCTGTTGTATGGAGATTAAGTGGACTATCTTAGTTTCAGGTCAGATAGTATGTCACCAGGACAGCAAAACGACTGCAAGCATCCATCCCCCACAGATGAAATCCCAACATGCAGCATTTCTGTCTCCTACCTTGAAAAGATGATTACTGAGATCTTTGCAGATGGGCTTTAAAGCTGGGCATGATCCAGTGGTGAATGAAATGCAGAGCCATACAAATCAGTCACATTTAATCCCACCACACATCAGTCCAGGTGGTAAGAGAAATTGGTAAGAACTGTTTCCAGCCCATTTTCCTGGTTAGCGCTCCTAATCACACACCTCCTGGGTGATTTTTGTGCGGGGTGCACACACTTGTGCAAACACACTTTATTCTGTATTCAAATTTTCTAGTTCAGGTAAACTTTTAAAGCATTTGAATTTCATTTCACACTCCTCTTAAAAACAGTTGTTCATAGTCACCTTTCCATTTGCCTTTCATCCTTTCTCCTCTTACTTGTGCGAAGAAATTCTATCACTCAGTTGTGACATTTCAGTAGTGGATGCTACACCCATTTTAACTGAAAGCATATTCTTCTGAAATAAAACCTAGATATATTTACTTGTCAACAGATAAGCTCTATAACTTCCATAAAGAGGACTGAATGATAAAAATAGTAAAATAGGTGAAGCATTTAGGTGCTTCTGAAATCTACCCTTAAAAAGAGCAAGAGCCAGCAATCCCTTGTGCCCTCCCTCTTTTATCTCTTGCAAAGCTATTTCTCATTTGCTGTAATGCTTAACAATTCCATTTCACAGTGTGCTTTAGATTCCCAACAACAGAAAAAAAATTACTTAAGAAACAACAACTTGCAAATCCAGGACCAGGTGTCTGTTTCTGTATAGTTCTAAATGAAGCATTACCGTTTCTTAACTAATGAGAATCTTTTCCATGTGGAATAAATTCTTAGTTCTTAGCAGCATTAGTAATGCTTAAAAAAAAAAAGTATTTAAAATGGTTCAGTTGCCAACTGCCTTTGACTGTCTCAATAAGACATTGAAACAGACCTTCTGCTCTAAATTAATAAGGCCAATCACAGCCACACAAAGCCCAGAATGACCAATCATTCTTCTGATGTCCTCGCTATCTTTATTGAGGTCAGATAAATCACTTTCGAGCTATTAAATCAATGATCATAAATTAGGGCTCTGTTTTTACAGCACCTTGTGGGAAATTCTCATGGTTAAATTATTCTAACAGCTGCAGCAATGAGCACCTCCCACAAGATCATGTCAAAGTTCTCCCCCCATACACCACCTTTTTTTAAAAAGGGGAAAAAAGGACTGAATTATTTGTTTTTACCTAGCACACAAAATGGAATCCCTCCGTCTATCCCTGCTAATTCGTGTTTCAATTGTACCCAGCTGTTTAAATTGCACTGTGCAGAGATTGCCTTGATCCCCAGGTGCTGGTACTCCATCTGTGCTGCTCTGAGAGACTATTTACAGCCGAGGTTAGGCCAGTGATTGCTGGGATGGAAAACTCATTTCTCAGCCTGGCTTTTATTTACACTCTTATTAAAGATCCTTTCACTCATGTTGGAATGGCAGCTAGTGGCTGCAGTAAGCGCTTGGCACTGAGCCAAGCAGCGAAATTACCATGTTGATGAAAGATAGCCTGGTTCCATTTTAACCTTTCACTGTTCCCCCCTTTCCATCTATATTTGCATGAAGAAGGATGATTATTGAAAGAGATAGGGGGACAAAGGGATGACAGAATCCTTGCAACTAAGCTTTTCAAGGGATAAACCAATGGTTTGTGACTCATTTTGAAAAATCTTTACTGCCTTATTAATTTCCTACTCCTTTCCCCTAATTGCTGTTAGAGTTTATTTTCACATGATGCAACAGAGCTACTCATGCTCTGCTCACATCCTTCCCCCACTGCTACCCTTGTGAACATGACCCTGGGTATGTCTGCAATGTTGAGGTTTCTGCTTCATCCCCAATGCAGGTCACACAGAGCCACAGCAACACCCTCAAAGCATTTTTCTCCTACAAATATGCCTCTTGGAAATGAATCACCTCCTTGGGAGCAAGCAGCTCATTGCACACAGCATGTTATGTTACTGGGAGGGCAAGGGGAGAGTGTAACCAGTGTCTGGGGGAGGCTGGCATGCAATCATCACACTATGGCCCTAGATGCATTTAAAAAATCACAATAACTATTTCTCTAGAAACCTCAGCACATTTGTATTTAAGAGCAATACTGGATGAGTGAAAAGCAACAAAATCCACCTCAGCTGTTGCAAGACAACAACCAAGATTGTTGAGTGCCAGCTATAGCCCAGTACAACAAGGAGGAGACCTCCAAAACCTCAAGTCCCTCTACCAAGCTCTATTTGTGAGGCAGCCCATGACCTGAAGAGCAGCAGCTGTGCTGGTTCTTGACTGGAGGAAAAACCATGTTTTTCTCTCTTTGCCTGTTTCCAGAGCAGAAAGAGAGATGAGTTATTTTATTTTCCATTTTCCTGAGTGGAGGAGCAGTGACTCTACAGAAAGGTTTACAAGGGTTGGTGTTCATGCTCTTGAGCCTTGTTTTGGGTGGTGTGCAGGTAGAAGGATTCATCCCCTAGCCCAACAAGAAAGGAAAGGAAAGGAAAACAGTAAAAGAAAGGAGCCAGTATCCCGAGGGATTTAGCCCTTTACTTAGATGTTCATGTCATCTGTTGTTTAGCCACTGCTTAATCTTGCAGGTCCTCATGAGGTGTAGGCTCAACTCATCACCAGG
>WEIT01005666.1:30054-86947 GCA_013389985.1 Dryoscopus gambensis
TGTAGGCTCAACTCATCACCAGGAGGCTGCTGGTGGTTAGGGGCAGGTGGCGTCACTGGCCCAGGTTGTCTGACAGCCATAGTCTTGTGCATTCCCAGTAGTTATGGAGAGATGCAGCTTTTCAGCACAAAGGTAGCTGTTGAATCCTCCAAAGAACGAACAAAATCGAGTTGTTCCCAGTTCAGTGTTTAAAACTCAATTTTGTCTCCATTAAGTATGAGGTGCCTGAAGAAACAGGTGTCTTGTTAGTTGCTGTTCGAAGTTCCTAATTTTTCCTATACGTACATATGTATGTGTGTGTGTGTGTGTAACTACATACATATATAATTATGTATATTCAGTTTTTATATTCTACAAAAGCTTATTTATTAGAACTCAGTCTGTGCCATATAGCTAACCTCAGGACTCCAAGTTTGTTGGGTGTGTATTCCCATTTTCTAATTGACTGAGTACCCAAGTCCCTGGCTACCAGCTTTCCTAATGAAGCCAGCACCAGGGAAACCTTGCAGGAGCAGTAGCAGAAAAGAATGACTGGGAAATTTTATATAACAGTAAATATTTTTCTTTTTCTTCCCTCTTTCCTTTTTTTTTTGGCACTAAACAGACATTCCCTAAAACACCCTTCTTAAAAAAATGTAACCACAGCAAGATTTACCGTCTCAGCATTGTTTTATATTTTTCCTATTCACAGAATACTTATATGTCTGGACATGAAACTGAGTTTGAAACTTGTGTTTTGATTCTTGTCTGGTTCATTTAAACTGCTTCTATGCTGGTGCTCAAGCAGAGAAGAACTAAGAATGATGTTCCAGCTCTTTTAACATAATCTAAATTCCCAGATGTAAAATTCAATTGCATGAGTGCTGGTGAAAAACAAGCACTAAGAGGGGGTGCAAAGACCAGAAAAGTAAATTTATTTTTTTAATTGGGAGCACAGTGAACAGAATCCTCAGAAAACGCAGCATAAGAACTTTGTATTAGGAGCTTGTTCATGGAGTATCTTGATCTCAGCTAGATGAGATGCCGTTGACATTTGGCAGACAAAGCTCTAGGGGAAGCTGGCGGATGGTAAGAAATAAGACATTTGGTGCAATTAGCTGTGGTACCAACCCGGTAATGAAAGTAAACAGGCATAACATGGGGACAAGAGGATTTTCAGAATTAAGGCCTAAACTGCTCATGGCTGCAGGAATTCCCTGCTCTTTGTGCATTCTTTGGCAATTCCCTCTTTAAATATTTGGTTTGCCTGCTTCTAGATCCTGGATAACTGCAACTGAGCTTGGCTTCTCCCTGTCTCCTCCTGCCCATCCCAGTATGTGCTGTGATACTACACTGTACCCTGAAACAGCTGCCTCAGCTCACATCTGCCACAAAGGGCTGCAGAATTAAAAATTAAACTAATACACATTTAAGAGATCTGGATAGGCAGGGTCAGTCTAAATTCTGAACAGACTGAAATGACTGCAGGGCTGTCAGCTGCTTTTACATCCTTGAATTTTATTGAATATTATACTGGGCAGAGAAATGGTCTCTATTTAGGAACAATTTGTGCTATTTCATGAGGTGACTGCCTAGTCATTTGTCTTCTACAGTAACTCTCATGGGAAAACAGAATCTTTCCTTGTAATTTTACTCATGGATATCTTGCAGAATTTCCATATCCATAAGTTTTACCATTCTAAAGCAAAAATAGCAAAATTTCAGGTTTCTTTTCTTGGTCCCCCAAAAGTTGTAGCGATTACGGAAATACAAAATGACTATTATATGAGAAGCTAAATGCTGTATCTGAGCTTGTGTGATAACCTTTGGATCTTCCAGACAGCTCTTTCTTTGCCAAGGAGGAGTAGTTTTCCCAGAGAATAACTGAGCCAAAGAACTGGGTTAACAATGGCTCAAAAAATTGAGCCTTCTAAAACCAACTTAAAAACCATTAAAGTTTCCCCTTTCAAATAGGAGAATTAAAATATTACAGGCATGTAAATTTCAATTTTGAGGCAATGAGCAATGTTAGGATAATGAAGACACCATTTCCCCTTCTATGAGTCTTCCTTTTAGCTACCAGCATTCCTGCATTGCTGGTGATGCTCTCGCTGTCAGCACCTGCAGGAAGCAAGTGGTGGGAGGAGGTGGATGCCCAAGGACTCAGTAGCACATCTCAAACAGCAGTTAACTACTCCAAAATGTTTTAAATCAAAGAGGGGCACAGTAAGGAGAGGAAAGGACCACCCTATAGCATAAATAAACCAGGAAGATGCTCTGTTGGAGTACAGTCTGCTGGGAAAGTCCTTGACTTACCACAGACAAGCAGAACACCCAGCCAACAGACTTGTAAATCCAGGGATGACTGAGAGGCTCATGGAAAACACCAAACCATTACAGCTGGTTGTAGTGCCATCTTGACAGAGGAACGCTGAGGGATTGATTTCTGTTGCTTAAGGGAATAAATGCTTGTGGTCAAGATGAGGGACACTTTGACTCTTTAGAGGCTGAGAAATTATGGACTAAAACACGTAAGAAAAATAATGTAATTCTAGTATTAGGTGGTCTCAAATTCATGAAGGTTCAGAGATCTTATCTGTCTATGCATCTAAATAATCACTCTTAAGTTAGCTACAGTAAAGATCTAATTATTCCATCTGCTGTAGCTACCTCCCACTCCCCTTAATATTTTGTGGCAGAGTGCTGTGGACTATTGCTACAACTTCAAATTTATGATTAATTTTTCTTAAATTATTAAGAGTCTCCAAATAATGTGTCTTTATCTACCTGTAGACACATTCTGTCTACCTTCATGAAACTCCTTTTCAACACTCTCACCCTCAAAGCACCATTTCCCCTGAAATCATTTTAACATCCCCAAAAAAGTTATGGCATCCTTTGTTTTGCAAAGTGGAGGATTTTTTAAAAAAACCTTCATCCTTCCTCCTAACAAGAACAGGATGTGCAAAAACTTTGATTTATATAAGCCTTCCTGGAAAGCATGAGAGAAACTCTGGAACCAGTAAAAGCCGCTGTGTAAAAGCATAAAGAAGTCAACTTTCTGTGAAAGTACATTGCTCTACCAGGATACATTAAGAAGACAAAATTCCAGGCCTCGGTTTTACAGAAACTGTACAAAATACAATAAATTACTAGGATTGTTCCCTTATGTCATTTTAGTTAACTGAGTACATTCAGTAGGATGCATGAATGGATTATTTGGCAAAGCACTGAGTTATTTCCTACATGAATTACAGAAACTAATGTAAAAATTTTAAGAGTTGTATGGATCACCTAAAAAAATTTAAAATAACATGCCTTGCTTGATCTACAAGCTTACAGAATTTAGGGCATAGGGAATGCAAAAGCAAGAGGATGATGTGGAACAGGGTCCTTTAGGTTCAGCTGGTGTGCAACAGTTCCCTGTCACTGCATGCTACCAACACTTATTATTCAGCTGACACCAGCAAGCCAGGCAAAGCTGTGCTGAAGTTTTATTTGCACAGCAATTTTAAACTTGACACTGAGGTCAGACTGCAGTAATAAACTGTAGGACTTAAGGGGAGAGTAGTGAAGCAAGAGTGAAAGTAACACACTGCCTCTCTCTGCGCCCTCCGTTGTGCTCAGTGGATACAACGGGCATGTGCAGCACTTTGAAAACTGGAGGAGCACTAAACAGGTGTTTTCACTGCTCTTTTACCAAACATAAGGTGAAATAGGAAGCAGGAGAACCACCTGTGGTACAATGCAATATTTCAAAATATAACAAGTAGATAGGTGCCCAGCTCTCATTCTCTTGCGGGCAACCCAGGTGGGCATTGTCCATGGCTGCGCTGCTACAGGGCAAGGCTGGTGTTTGTTCCTGCATCTTCAGTACCTGCAAAAGCACCTTGGATTTCCAAATAACTGTGAGAGCTTGCTTCAGTGGAATCTAAGAATTCACCCTTACTCAAATATAAATTCAGAGCAGAATTTAAGACAGTGATTCCTAAGGAACTGAGGATGAGGGAAAACTTACTCCAACTGTGTTGTCATTTCCAAAATTACACCCAATGCCTCAGAGAGCTGGTACTGAATCACTTTGCATAGCTCTTCACTGAGTCAGAACATGGCAACTGGCAGTCTGAGCAATGAATCATGATCTGATGGCAGCACAAAGCTCTCACAGCTATCCCACAGCTGAACTCTTCCGGATCAACCCATACACTAATGCACCTCACAGGAATTTACTTCACTAACTCAAGAGTGAGACCTTTTATCAGTGAATCATCAGTTCCCTTGTAAAGCAGAGTGTGCTACTTGTCCACATTGCACAATTAGTAATACATGTAAAGAGACTCAGGTAACGATCATGACAAAGGCAGAGTAATAATGATTATACATCTAGATGGATATATATAATATATAATTTAAAATTTTATTTTAAAACTTTGCACATACACTTCTTCAGTATCCTCCTCTTTTGTTCATTGCACTGAAAAGTTTCAAAAAACACAAAATATATCCCTTTACTAAACATTTTTTGTTCTTAGATTACAAAAAGATTAACATTTCACAGTCACAAAGCAGAAGTACATTGGTCCAAAACATCTTTCTCTAGCAGGTCCTCCTTTCTTCAGGGCGTACAAACCCCACACAGTTGTACAGATCTCAAATTAAGATATTAAGATGAAGTGCCCATTGAAGGAAAGAGAAATGTGGCAGGTAGTAACAAAAATCAAAACAAGATACCTATGAAAGAACACTAACAGCAATGGATTAAAAAGAAAAAAAAAGAAAACAGAATGAGCATGGAGGTGGAGAAGGGCATCCTCCTTCAAGTACATCACAGGTAGAAATACAGCAGCAAAGTTACAGCATCATTTGGTCACTCTCTCTATGATAGCCACATCACTGAGTCTTCATCTAAGACACATGGAGGAAAACTATTTACACACCTAAAATGTCCGGGAGGAACAACAATTCCACACAGTTTGCCATTCATGTTTGATAGAAAAATGCTGGAAGTATTAGTACATAAAGTGTAAAATAAAAGGAAAACACCAAGGCTGGAAGAAGCACATCAGATTTTCTCAAAGGATGTAGTGTTCTTTAAAAACCTAGCAGAAGTTCAGAGCCAAAATCTGCCCAAACGTCAAGAGCAGTTCTTCAGAAACATCCTGGAGGGACAGAGCTGACAGTACCCCACAAATCTCTCATCATATTTCAGCATGGAAGTAACTGTAAATGGAAATTTACTATTAACAGCAGATTCTGCCCACTTCTCCTTTACCCTGTTAGCCCTGTTGTTTTTTAGAATTTATTAAAAAAATTCTCTCTCCAGTGTGAGGCCACGGAACAACAGCCCTCCCAGACAATACTTTTGTGTTCATGAAGGAGGCAATATTGTCTTAATGCACTAAAAGATGGTTGTGTGCCTTACATAATCAGGTGTAAATTAAATTTCTAACCATCTTCTTCATCAAATTAAATAAAGAAAATTTTAGGCTGTAGTGCAAGAGAAAAATATCTGGAATGGCTTTTCTACTTTCTGCAACAGTATTTCTAGGACAATGGTAAAAGCTTCTTGGTTTTGAGTTCCTAGAAATGGGACTGGACTAGGCAGCAGAAGCCAGTGTTACGCTGCAGGTAACTGGAACTCCATTACTGGTGCCTTTCCTTGCCATTATCCAAGGAAGGACAAAAATTTCCCCAACTTTCTAAGCAGCGCCTATGCACAGGCAAGGCAGAGCATTGTGTGCAATAGCAATATGAACACAGATGTAACTCAGGACTGAGGTTCCTTGCTGCTGAGGCTGAAACAATTTTGGATACTAAGGGAACTGGCAAAACCCAGAGCACCGCCAGCATCAGGCAGTAACTAAGATGACATGCCAGGGATCTAAAATTTGGATTTGGTGCCTAACTTGTTCTAGTTTGATGACACAAGCTGTCTGCTCCTAACTTGGGAGCTTCACTGAGCCCTAGAGCAGCTGCAAGTCTGAACACAGCAATACCCATCCTGCACCCATCCCAAAAATGGCATTGTGCACCAGGGATCCTCCCTGCCATCAGTGTTTTCTAATGCTGTGTAATGCAAAGTATGTAGCCTTTAAGGGGAATTAGAAGTGCTTTTAATTATTCTTGCTTCTCACATAATACCTCCCCAGTAAAAGACTCCTGCCTGCTAATTCTGTGAGCCTTAGGTGTGTATATGTATTTAGACCATGCCTTGAAGCAGAGCACGACCCCAGCTCAGGGATGCAAGAAGCTCCTACTGGAAGCAGGTAAAAAATGAAAGCCCAAGTACTAATGCATGGATCAGAGATGTGCCAGACACTCCAGGGAGGCAAGCACCTAAATGTGTAACAGATACTTTGCAAAAAAGTGAAACAAAAAGCGTCACAGCATAGTTTCAGTCACATACATCTGAGTAGAAAACCTTTTATTAAAGTTCTCAGAATTCATTAATTGATGCTAATTGATATTAATTGTTGATACTGTATTTCTGCCCTTTCTGGGAGAAGGGCTGACACTGAATGTAACTTGACCTGGGCCCAGTCACTGCAGAGAAGCTCTGACAGACAGCAATGCCTCAGATGAACACCAAACACTGTGCAGGCTGATGCACCAGCCCACCAGATCATGCTCTGAGAAACCACCAGCCAGTTTGCTCCCACCAAGTCATGCACTCTGCTAACCCACCTCTTCAGGGGTATGTTTAAAAACACCCCTGAATGAGGAGGTGCCTTTTCCATTGCCTTGAAGTTTCACTTTCAAATTCTGGCAAATGCTACACTAGAAATCTATTTCCACCACACTGCACTAAGGGGTTTGATAGCGACTGCTATGTGTGTTGACACCATGTTACCACCAGAAGACCAACAGTGCATGAGCACTGAAATATTTGACTTGGGCTTATAGTTGGTACCAGCAAGCACCAGCATCTTTGTTGTTCAGATGATTTCACCAGATCTGCTAGCACTAATTTCTTTGTGAAAGAGGATCTGAATTGCTAGAGGACTACACAACTGCATTTGCGAAGAGACAACAGGAGTTACACAGAGCATGAAAAGCATGTTTACAAGTTTATTAGGCCAAAAAAAAAAAAGAGCAAGAGAAGATATCTTGCTTAAACTTTAGAACATATGAGGGGCCAGGTGAAAAATATTCTCCAAGCCCCTCTTTTCACCCAGATGCACACAGAAAAAGAGGTAAAGAGAAAAAAGAGTAAGGAAAGAAAGCATGAAAACACATAATCAGATATACCACTGATTTATACTGAAGCTCTAGAATATAAAACATCCATGTTCTGTACAGCTTTATCACATGAGGCACTGGGGAACTCATGGAACGGTTTTCAGGCTAAAATCATGCAGCTTGCTGCAATGTTTGAGCTGTTCCACTCTCCACATTGTCTGTTTTCATCCTGAAACTCTTCTGGGTCTAGAGATTTGCAGCAAGAGTAGTTCAAATCCATCAAACTGTGCTTCCAGATGCAGTCAAATACAGCATCTGGGCAGCTGCACCGCACTCAGGCTGCGTCATGTTTACACAGCACATCATAAATTACAGAACTGGCAAGCTCTGGGCCACGCCTGCTCAGGAGAAAAGTCTGCAAAGGGCACAGCATCTCTCTGTGTTTTGGGAAGGACACAGCGTTTGTGAGCTCCCTAGTCAGTGTCCTACAATGATGTCAGCTCCCTGTCTTTTTTCTTATTGAAGTACAAACCAGATGAACAGCTCCACACCATTGTGGTCTGGGCACAAATGACGTGGAAGTTGGCTTCCCAGCCAATACCTACCTGTGTACTAGAACTTTCTGATTTTGTTTTCTCTTAAATTCCTGCCAATGAAGTAAGAGAGTTGCCTGCGTGGGCTAGGCAGCCAGGTTACACTGCAGACTTGCTCACTTGTTTCTCTCCTGAACTACTGCTTTCATGTCAATAATGTTTTATGCAAATTTTCTGTATTTAAATTGATTTATCACTGCAAAGAAAGAGCTGCTGAAGCAAGCCAAGGGCTTGTATCTATCACAGTCATCTTGTGATCCTTGACTACAGTTCTCAGTGCCAAGAGGACACAAAGTTTTAAGCTGTCCCTTTCTGATCAATGAAGTCAAGCAGGTGAAGGTATACTGAATAATAAGTGAGGCAGGAAGAAGTGAAACACCTTTGAAATAGATCACGATCTGGGTATCCAAATTGCTAATGAGAACCACACCACTACATCAAGTAGGAGTCCAACTGAAAGTACACTCAGGAGCCCAAACAAATTTACTAAATCTCAACTGATGCAAAAAATTTTATGGTCAGGGATCCTTTCAACAGGATAAAGCAGGCAGAACCATTCAATGAATGTAAATCTCTGATCCCAAAGAAACCACGGCCTCCAGGTAAACATCACATAAAGCTGAGTTTGCATGCTCTGTATAACCATGGTATACGCACAACAAGAAATTTTGACAAGTAACTCCTCACACCAGAATAAATTCTGCCATACAGGACTGTGACCTATTTCTCCTGGACAATTTTGCAGGTGACTGTTTTAGCTGCAGTAAACAGGCACAGTCACACTGAAACCAATTTCAGTTTTCCTACTAAAACACAGGAGGTATAGTCTACTGAAGAAGAGACAGGAGACGAAAGTGGGGGCTCAAAGGATTACACAAGTTTGAAGTTGTCCATAGGTAAGCCATGAATACAACTTTTTGAAAGAAGAAAACTCTTGAGTCTCATATATGTATATATATATTCTTAAATGAGATGTGACCCAGGCCCCCTTCTGAATATTTGGGGGTGGATTTCAGGAGCCTCCTTGGCTTCTGATACCCTCTTCTACTTTCACAACTGAAATGGCTCTTCCAAGCTACATGGTAAACTGAGAAAAAAATTAATTCCCCACCCCACCTAGAGGGATGACAGAATCCATAATATGCTAGCAGCATTTAAATCCCATTCCTGTTAAGCACCAAAACCATTTCTGTAGGGAAGTTGGAATCTTAAGGGTTCTCTTTAATCATATACAGTATATGTGCAGAGCCCTACCTTTTGGGCAGAAAAATACCCCTCCAGCATTAGTTTTGACTAGATTACATCAATTGGAAGTGTCCTGGTCAGACCACCAAAAGCATATTGTCTCTTACACGCCCTTCCCAAAAAAATCCCCATCCTATAACCACTCTTGATGCTCCTTTCATGACTGTTTGTTCCCGTGTATCAAAGGGATGACGTAGACGGAGATGTCGTCTCCAGAGCCCAGCCTGTCGTTGGATATCCGCCAGCCCCGGTCCTTCAGCACTCCCCTGGCTCGCATCACCAGGTCCTGTGCCGCCAGTGTGTACCTGTGGAAAAGGCACAATACAGCCAGGGAGGGTTGTCTCCATGAGCAAAGTGGGTTTTGACAGCCTCCTGCCTGCCAGATTTAATGCTGTGACCTACCGAGACATGCTTCCCAGTGTTTTAGAAGCAGGCAGGAGAAACACAAGCCATGGCATATGCACAAAGCAACTCCTTCCAGTTCAGTGACAGTTCCTGAATAAGAATGCAAAGGTATTTGAAAGGTACCACTTGATCAAAAGTCACTGGCCATTCTGAGTGCCTGGCTTCACCAGTCTTCAGAAAAATATTAAAGACACTTGCCTTAACAAATTGACTTTCTAGTAGTCAATTCAGTCTGAAAAATTGAGGACCTCAAATAACGCTACTTGTTGAAAATTACACACTTGTTCACTGACACACCTGAAGGTAAATATGGCTCAACTATTTCAGGAATGAACTGGAACAAAGAAAGTAATTTGAAAGCAAGTAATACAGCATAAAAAATAAAATCCAAATTTCAGTTAAAGCTAAGTAGACTAACTTGTCTGTTTTTCTTGACCATAGAAATGATTTTTAAATCTCTTTTATTCTGAAACTGGAAAAGGAAACTTACAGTTAACATGGTCAGATCATCAGAGTCCCACCGTTCTTTCACATTTATGAGTTCAGTAAAAACTGCACGAATGTGAGTGGTCAAGTACTTAATTTAGAGAAATACCAAATTTCATGTTGCTTCAAAACTCCCAGCCTTTGCTGGGCTGAGTGGCATTGGATTTATGGGAGTTATTTTTCTGTCCTGAAAAAATAACACATGCTATTTGGGGGCAGAAGGGTGTCAGAGTCCAAAAGGTGCATAGACAGTGCTCTGTCATGTTCTCCCTTACTGCTTTACCTGCTGTTACTACATCAGCACATCTGTGTACTCACTTAGAAGTTTCCTCTGAAAGAAATCTCATTATGGGTGAACAGCTACTGTCACGTGTTTTACTTCATCAGCCCAACACATGGCCAAGATATCTTGTATTTGATTGGTTGGAGGCAAGCTTTTCTATGATTTGATAATTAAAATTAACTGAATAGTTAAAAGGCAGACAAGAAAAATACCACCAGTCTGCATGTGTTTTATTAAAAGCGTAAGTGTCAACCTCCAGGATGATTCAGGGCTCTATGAAGCCACACACACAGGCCTCCAGAATTAAGGCACACCTCTGTAGCTTCCAAAACCAGAAAGAACAAGAAGGATTTGCATTTCAATTGCCCCTTTTCTAGGGAGGATCCTTGACCAGAAATTATCTGCCCAGATCTCATCTGTAGAAAGGGAAAGAACAGTATCTCTGTTGATCAGAAGCACTGTGTGTGTAAGTTTGTCAATTACCCAGGACTGTTCTAACCTTAGAACTTTTCACCACAGAATTCATTATTAAGTTTTGATTTCTATCATTGAGACTTTATTCAGTCTCTGGGGATAAAAGAACAAAAAAAAACCCAATTATGTTCTGTGTCTAGAATTTTGATGCCTTGAACTCAGAGGACTCCTTTGAACCAAGAGCAGGTATATTTGCTCTACTAGAAAGATTTCTTCAATGCAAATGAACCAACACTTGACTAGTCAAAAGGTTTGATGCCAAATTCAAGTAATGTTGTACAGCTGCAATGCACCCACTGCTCCTAATGGTACTGAGTGATAAAACTTCCAGGCCTCACTAGTTTTGACAAATGATTTACTTTTAACAGTAAGAGAAGGGCCCAAAGGCATGAAATCTAACACACATGCTTGCATACACACGTGCACTGTTCACATGTTCTGAGATCACTCTGTGCCACAATCTCGAGCTAGAACATCAGGACATAACAAGAAGCACTGCCCTTACTGTCCTAATGCAACATGAAATCGTGTTTTCTAAGGGGGAAAAACCAAACATACATACTTGCACTCCTCAGTTCCCAAATCAGATGCAGGGCTAGGGAACAAAAGGACTCCACGTGGCAAGCAAGAAACTGAAATATTTATTCACAGCATGTCTGATGCTGAGTGAATTTTGGCAAGAATATATTTCCCAAGGATTTCTCAGCTATTGTCAGAATTTAAGAAAGAAACACCCATCATTCTGCAAGAAAACTTTGCCTTCCTGCTTTTTCTAATTAACGAGGACTCCCCACATCTAAGGAGTACAAAGGAATGAGTATTGCTTTTGATTGTATTTGGCTTTTGCTGCTGAATGTTTGGAGAGGGGAAGATAAAAAAAAGGAGTTTTAATAAACAAGGAATTCTCTTGTAGACAAACGGTGAAATACTCAAGAAAACCAGCACAATGAAGCAAAGGAAAAGGAGCAGGTGAAGGTAGTAGTAAAGTAACATATTCCTCTCCTGTGCAGAACTGAATTGAAGCAATGCTGTTCAACTTGGCACTGGAAGAGATAGGCTGAGTCTCTTGTACCTGGAGATGAATAGCAGCAGCAGCAGTCCATTACTGAATGTTTTATTCTCCAGTGCTGTGAAATTGGGATTCAGCTGTTGAAACAGCATTAGAGAACTGCTGAAGTAGTTTTAAAGTATCCACTTCCTCCTAATGAATAGCCTTGCTGGAATACAACTTTTGTGTTTCAAGAATAAATATATGGATGGTTTTTTTCTTATGCCAAAGCTTTCTGTATTGATCAGTGAAAGTACTGCAGAAGTGGTGACAGTGGGGGAATCGTGCTGCTGTCTGAGCAGTTTCTTATCTCCTCACACCCAGCAGAGGTGGAGGAGCTCCTCGGCATCCTCATAAATCTCTAGTGAGTGTGAGAGGGAAAGTGAGGGGACGAGAAATGACAAAGGGAAGGATGAGAGATAAAAGATTCCCAAGGTTGGGGGTAAATGTGCATAAATGCAGCTGAAGGAAGTTGGCAAAGCATCACAGTTCTCCACCTTTATACCTCTTCAGAGAGCTGATGTATGGACAGCAGCAGTGGCGCTGCCACCTGTTCTTCGCTCAGAGCCCCTGTAATGCTCGTCTGCCACAATACCCGTAAGAAATGAGCTGGCTAAGAAATCCAGCTCCATCCCAGCCTCTTCACTCCATCACAGCCCTCTCACAGGAACTGTTCTCTAAACAAGTCTATGCCCAAATCTCCTGAGGCTGTGTCTGCATGGCTGGATGAAGAGAGATCTGGGGACTTTGCTCTCCCTGCTTGGAGACATCCAGGCACATGCTACGTTTGACAGAAGTCAGAGTTGTTTTTTACGTGGGCAACAAATACTCACAGTAAATATCAGCAGGAGAGAGTCCCAAGAGCATTGCTGAAGGCTCTAAGCTCTTACCCATCAGGCTGTGAAGTGACTTCTAATTCAAATGGGAGGGATATTGTTCCCACAAGGAGCAAATTACGTAACAGATAAGTACTCTGCAGCACTAAAATCCTCTCTAGTGGTTTTTTTCTTTTCTTTTTTAATATGCTGCTGTCAGGGAATAAGTAGGCTATTGGGTCAGGTGGATCCAGGGGCTGCTCCACAGGTTGGTTCTCCTGAAGACCACAGCATTACCAAACCCAGGGTGCAAAGCTCTTACATTCTGACAAGTTTTCTACATCCCCAGAGATATGACATTTTCAGCTGATCACCTCACCACAGATTATGTCACTGCAGCCATCACAGAACCTGACGTTTTATGGGATAACATTTCCTTTAAACATAACACTTATAATACAGCAAAGGAGAATTTTCTGTTGCTGACTAGTGAGAGGAATGAATGCAGCTCCACAGCTTAAGCTGGAATGCTACTGTAAATTCCTTAGTTATACCTCATTTAGACTACTGTGAAATAATTACATAAAACCTCTCACACAGTACTTTAAAACCTTTAAGTATTCTTTACAACCAAGCAGGAAGAGCAATTCCACAAAGGTAATTTTCATAAATATAATTGTAAACTATATGAGGGACTGCTCTAATTACCTTTGCATGCCGGCATGAGAAATGTCTTGCCACAACTAATTGTAAGCCTCTAAATGATCTGGCACAAAGTTGTTTAAAAGAACAAATTTATTTTCAGTTCAGATGTTCATTCATCGACCAGTAGGTCAAACACCAATAAATGTGTTTGTTCAAACACCAGTAAATGTGTCTGTTTATAAAAACAGCAGGCTCAGTTCTGGAATGTGTGGTACCCATGTTGGCACAAACAGTGACTGATTCCCCACAATTACTAAACCAGTACAAGAAAATCTAAATCAAAATGAAGAAAATATAGTTTTCTTTGGTGTCTCTCATTGCTTTGAGTGATTTATAAGAAATGAAAATCACTCACCTAACAAATAAAAAAAGCTCAAAGAATCCCGCCTCCTACTGCAGCACTCATGGTGGCCAACACCATCAGCTTATTAAAGACCAAAAGGAACAGATAGACACAACACACCTTGAGTATATTCACAACAGATGGGACTGATGAGGATGGTAGGCATGGCCAACCTTCCCAAATACTAGATGAGATTGGAGACAGACCAGGACAGAGGTATTGCATGTTACCAGGTGTCTTTGCAAGAAGAGACTCAGGGGTGCAGGAATGAGAACAAAAGCACCATAGCATTTTTGAATGGTGTCAGGGAATAACTGAAAGTAGATTGGTTGGGTCATCTCCTCCTACCTTAAATTAATGGCATGTCTGTGTAGCACACTGCCAGATGCCCTGGAAGTGCCCTTAACTGATCCTGTCTTATCTTCTCCCAGAGAGAGGGCAGACACAGCTGTATGTCTTGCTGAAGTAGAGATGGCCCAGGGCTGTCATTCATACCACATCTTATCTTTGGCATAAGGAGATGGGCAAAGTCAAAATATTGCAGTTGCAGCTTCATGTTAATCATCAATCATCCATTCTCCTGACAATTGCGGAAAACCTTTTTTTTTGCATTCTGTATTTGTAAGTGTCAGGGCAAGAAAACACTGCTGTTATTTTGAAGGCGTTCTCACTTTAAAAACCAAGTCACTGTTAAGGTATCCATAGCCAGTTATCTTGTTTGTTGATGAAGAACAGGGCTGACTCTGTGAAGATGACCACTTAGAAATACAAGAAACAGCAAGCATTTTGAGATGGGTCTTAGCTATTTCTGAAACTCCACTTTCCACAGACCAACCAGGGATGTGTAAAATCTCTCTTCCCCACTCTCAGCCCAGGGTGGGGGCAGAACTCAGTGGTAGACGGGTTTAAATTCAGTAGCAATACACGCTTCCCTTCCTGAACAGTCCCTAAGAACAAATAAAGCTCTTTCCACTTTCACAGTCACGGTGCGAGAGACTTCTGATCTCTGGCATAATGTTTTAATTCACAGTGACACTGAACTCAGTAGCAGACAAACTTATGGACTCACTCAAGGCAGATAGCCTCTAGATGGTTGTTTGGGAACTTGTTTGTTTGCATGATGGTATGTTTTAAGGACAGAAACTGATAATTTAAGAGGTTATAAAGATAGAAACATGAAGAGTATGAGGTAGATTAAAATTGTGAAATAAAGCATAATCTAATGAAATTAAATACAAATTGGGCTTTCCACCTATTTTGTCACTACACCTGTGCTGTAGCTGGTAGCACTGAGCATCCTTTAAGGAAGGTGGGTTTAAAGGTCACACTATGACTGAGTGGGAACCACAGTGTGCAGTATTTATACACATACACAGTGGGAGAGAGAGGGAGATGCTGTGGATGTCCTACTGAGAAACAATCTTTAGTGTTAAGGGACTGTCCAGAGAAGAGACTTGTTGCCATGGTCTTCTAAGACCCCAGCCTCCTACAGTTTTCACAGGACCTCATGCCTGCAAACAGGATCCCATGCCAAGATACTGTGACCCCACACCTATTCCTTTGAATAGGTGGACATTCCTTGGACAATTCCTTTGAAGGTGGACATTCCTGAGTTACAATAGAGCCCCTACACCAATTGCTCATGTTTGCTGTAGAGGCTCCGTCCAACCTATAAAAATATATTCTTATAAGTCTTGCATGTTTCCCAAATGTTATTTATGTAATACTTCCTACAAAAATATGTTACCAGAAAGTGATCTTCTATGGAGAA
This sequence comes from Dryoscopus gambensis, assembly GCA_013389985.1. NCBI lineage: Eukaryota > Metazoa > Chordata > Aves > Passeriformes > Malaconotidae > Dryoscopus > Dryoscopus gambensis. The sequence continues at coordinate 45,381 of WEIT01005666.1, forward strand.
GCTAGAAAATCAGGGATGAGCACAAACCTGTGGGGATCATCAGGGTCACAGTTTGGTAGAAAGTTAGTGACAGCTTCTGCCACTTCTTCATTTAACAGCACATCCCAGAGTCCATCAGTAGCGAGGATCAGAACATCATCTGGCCCATGCTCATACTGCAGGAGGTCATAGACTCGCACCTAAAAGAAAAAAACCCAAAAGACATTCATGAAGCAGGCGATTGTCAGACCTGTTCATGAAACTGCTGAGTTTGGCTGTGGGTTTACCAGGTTCAGCCAGGGCACTGCAATATGTCCCACAGCACTGCTGGAGTCTGTCTCCAATTCAGCCCTCCACACAGCAGCCCGTTGTGCTGCAGCTCAGCGTGGCTCAGGTGTTAACCCCAGCCGGGATGGATGCAAGCATTCTGAAACCAGGCTCTAAAGCACTGTGCTGCCTGATGCCAGAAGTACTTTAAGCCTCCCCCACCCGGCAGCCTGGCTTCAGTGCATGAGGCTCCACCCTAGCATTGGCAGCACTAGCCGTACGGAAGCTGAATAATTTATTTGATGAATTTTTGATATTTTCTAATAAAATATTCACAAATAATTGTTTTCAATATTTGATTGAATGGTTTAGATTGACAGTCCAGATCCATTTAAGTCTGCCAGGTTGCATGTTTGGAAATGCCTGTGTGACAGCCGGCATTGCATTCACTTTTCTAAACCTGAGGCAGCTGCTGAACTCAAGAGTTTTGCCTGAGCAAGTGAGTGGTTCCATGAAATGCAGAAAAACTGCTCAGTCCCATGTATCTGTTAGGATTTCAGTAGCTACAGACTGATTCAAGACCTGCACAAAAGTGAAGCTTATTCGCACTATTAAAATATGCACTGACTTCAACTCATCTGTCTGCAGCCCCAGTCAGGCTGACCACTGCTGGCACCTCTTAACATTCTGCCTTCAAAACAACTTCCACTGTCCTCTTCCCGGGGAGGCTGGGAGTCGCACAGGCAGTGGTGGGGGTTGCTGCAAGGCCATCAGCTGAGCCAGAATACAAGCAAAGGCCATAGAAAGTGTTTTAAAACAAGCCTTTATTTTGGTGTAACTCCCCTTCCAGCACATGCTGTACTCCAGTTGAGAAATGCCTGCAATTCCCAGGTTGTGATGGGGAGCCATTAGGAAGCATCCACAGAGCACTTTAATTACCACAGCAACAACCACAGTTTGAAAGAACTGTAACAACCACGGCAAGGCAGACAGGAGGAAAGGGTCATCTGTACTAAAATTCAGGAACGGTGCACCTCATCATGCACCCTACTCCAGTCCTGGACTCCACTAACAGCAGTTAGTCAGGACAAGCACTTGGCACAACAAGAAAATATGAGCTGTGTTATTCTCCCTCATGGTGCACTCTCCCCTTAGGAGCCATGGAGCAGGCAATGCACATAAAATGCCCAGACCTTTTAATGTAATTATGCTTTTATGGGACTTCAACTAGTACCAGAGGAAAAAAAAAAATTAAAAATCACCTAGACCTGACTGCTAATCCTTACCAGTTCGCCTTTCACTCAAAAGCACACAAAGGTCATTTGTAAAATGTAACCTTCACTTCATTATCTAAGGTAGCAGCTGAATAAGGACTTCGGAGAGGATTAAATTCAAGGCAAGATACTCTCTTCATTAGAGCATATCTGCTTATTTAGACTTGAGTGGGAATATAGAAAAGATCCCTATATGCAGCACAGCTCTCACCTCAAGCTCATTGTACAGAAATCAGTAGCTGTCATAGTCCCTGTCTCTCAGAATTTCAGCCTTAACAGCCCAAAACTGCAACTCAGAAATCACTGGGGTGTGGAAGGTACATTGGCCAACACAACCATCAATATGCAGCACATGTTCTGGTCAGATCTCTTGGGGACCAGCAAATACTTCAGAAAGCATCAGCGCTAATGCTCAGGGATGCACTCAGCACCAAGCCCATGGTAGGGCTAACCAAGCTTCAAACATCTGTGCTGGGAAAAGCACAACCCAGCCCAGGCAAAGGACACATTACACCACAGGAGCCTTTTTTGCAGCTTAGGTGGGGGAGAAGGCGGTAAAGCAAAACTATGCATCCCTGACTGGAATCCTCCTGAAATGAACCATTTTGTCTGGCTGAGGAACGGCACTGGGATGGATGAGAAAGTTTTCAAAGCTACCTGCAGCTAATTCGTGGGTCAAAATGCAAGAGCAACACCAAGAAGAGATCACTTTACCAAAAATATGTTTGGTTTTAGGGGAACAGGAATAAAATGCAATCACTGATTTATTGTGTAATCTAGGAAGAAGGGTACTTCCTAAAAGGCCAAGCTTTGTGAACTGGGCACCTCCAGCAGAAAGGCATATGTTGAGAAGAAACTAGACGTCAGAAGAGATGCAGAGGACAGTGAGGTGTTACGCCAGTCCCTAGGCTAAGCCAAAGAGAGTGCCAAGGTTACAGGAGACAAGCTTGGGGCAATTTGAGGTAAGATTGTTGCATACAAGGACCAGTTGGACATGCAACAACATTCACTGAAATGCAGTTTTGTCTGCCTTCCAGCTACCTTATGTCCTTTCTTTGTGTCTTGCCTTGGATTTCTTGAATACAGCTGTAGGTGCCCCTAATATGTTGCTGAAAAAAATGAGTTGGAGCTGTCCAGTCTATTGCACGGTGAGGTTATGTTCACAGACCACCTTGTCCAGGTGCAGAAAGTAATCAGCTCCTAACCCTTCATTTTTCTGCCAGCAGCTTTGTTGTAGTTCTTGCTTGGGTCAATAAAGGTCTCTTGCAGTAGTGCCCTGTGCCTTCAGCTGGACACAGAGCCATGTGACAGCAGAGCTCCTGGAGGCACAAAAGCCGGGCAGCACCAACAAGGCATGTGGAACAGAAGCTCAGCCCAGCAGGGCTCACTGAACACCCACTCCACACACATCCACACTGTGCAGCACCCACAGCACACTCCATACTGCACAGAAAAGGTGACAAGAGTATGATATGCCACAGTTTTGAAACATGAGGAGACACGCAAGGAATTACCTAAGAGCCTGCAACAGCAATGAACCCCGCAGCCCTGTAAATCTTATGTGACAAAAAGCAGCTTAATGATTGCAATGAAAATGACTATTTTGTTTTATTATTTAAAATTCTAGAGTAAACTCTCCCAATGACTGCCTCCTTCCTGTACCTGTATTTCAGGAAAGTAAAGAGTGAGGTTTAAGGAACGTTCTGTCTGTAACACTAGTTTGTGCAAAGCTGCTCTGTAAAGCAGCATTGCAGAACCCTGCTCCTGCAGGTGACAGCTGGCCAGACAATGACTGGCAGTGCAGAAGTTTCCTTAGCTAGTGCAGCACCCTTGACAAATTTCCTAACAATGCCATCTTGGATCTTCAGTCTTTCCCTTGGGAATCACTGCTTCTGCAGCCAGACATCAATCCTGAGAGTGTCCCAAAGAACTTGTGTCCTTGGCCTGCCATGCTGTCCTGAGAGCCTTCTCAGCAACTCCCTTCAGCCTACCAGCCCCTTCTGTGCTGCCCTGGTAAAGTTCCTCACCCTTTAAATGAATCTCTCTGAAGTATCAGAGCAGCCCTGAAAGAAGCCCAGTTTGTTCACCATACTTCTCCCATCTGCTGATGTCTTATTGACATAAAGCAGCTGACCTGTTAGTTTAAAGAACAAGCAGCAGAACCTCAGCAGCACAGCCGGCCATGAAGCCACGACAATAAGCACTGTGTTACTCTTACATCCTATAGACAGGATAATACTAGTTAACCTGGCTAGTACTTACAGATCTGCTGACAGGTAACAGTGCACACACACCACTAGAGCCCATAGTCACACATCTTTCTGAACATGCATTATGCAGTTTGTCAATTAACGTCTTTCTTCAATCCAGGTATTTGTTTTTCATATTACATATCACCTACCTGCAGTCAAGAGTATTGAGAAAACCAACTCTGGGCAAGCAATGAACCAACAGGTGGGCTGGTTTTTATTTACATTTCAAATAGATCTACCCACCGTAGAAATCCTGCCTTTGGCTGCTGCAAAAGACCACGGCAGCCCTGCGAAGGCGTTGTGCCTTGTTTGCCAGGCTTGTTTTTAAGAGGCAGCCAACGCGAGTCCTGGTGGCTGGAAAACCGCTCACACCAGAGTGACATGCGAGCCTGCAGCCACCTGAGGTGCTCCTCAGCAGCCAGTCTCAGGGGAATTCCAGCTAAACAACAGCCTGCATTCACTTGCCTGCACTACTGATCAACCCAGCTACTTCAATAAATTACGCCCTTTCTTAATTGTATCATCCCTTTTATGCGCAGTGTTATCCAGTGCAGCTTTGCTGGCAAATGATGAGATCTTTCAATACCACCCTCCAAGTAATTTATATGTAAATAATAAAAAGTGGGTCCCAACACTGTTCCCTGCAGCACTCACCAATTAATCTCCTTTTAGCTTTTTACTGCCACCCTTTGTTTCCTGTCCGTTAGCCTATTTCCAGTAGACTGTGCCAACTTTCCACTTAGTCTGTAGCTTCATATCTTTTATGTTAATAACCTGTGATGCAGAACAGTTTCTCAAACGTTTTCTGAGAAATCAAAGTGCTCATGCAAGAGCATCAGCTGCATTTATTATTTTTTCTTTAATTCTCTTGTAGACATAATCTCAAGGACCTGAAGCCACCAAAGTGTAACGTTTGCTTCCTAAAGCCACCTTGACTCCCTTTGATCAGACTGTACTTCTCTACGTATTTGCCTTACTTGCTCCTTTTAATGGCGTAATTCCTGAGGATTTCTCCAGAAGGCAGATGTGAATCTAAAATGGGTTCCTTGGACAAATTTGTGGAGTTGTCAGAAAGATTTTACTAACACAATAGAACAAGAAAAATTCTTCTTCATTATCCTTCTTATCATTTGCTGTGGTGGCTGGCTTTGGGTTCATTGCTGGCAAAGGCCAAATGCTGCCATCAGAGCCACATCTTTCCCCACCAAATAGCTGAGCTGCCATTCAAAAAATTTTGGGATGAAATTCTGCTTTTCATCTGCAACAAGGTGGCTCTTACTAAGCTTTGAAAAGCAGAATTTCCTGCTGAAAGCTTTCAAATTAACTGTTCCATTAAGAAAAATAAATATTTAATTCCATGCCAGAGAGCCTCAGCCATGGCTTGCCTGCTTTGTGCTACTCCAGTTCATTATGAGACGTTCAAATCTCTAGAGCTCACCAACCTGCAGAAGTCCTCCAAATCTGGTCTCATAACAGCTGAGCCACTGATACTGATTACATTTGTCAGTCTTGGCTGCATGACTTCTCCTCTCATAACCTGGCACTCTATCAAAGCATCATTTCACACCACCCTCAAATTACTATTATATGCCTATTTCTGGATGTAGTCTCAGGGATGTTTACCTTTCCTTGAGCTAAATTTTGGTGGATATGGCATACCAGAACTCTGTCACGCTGGAAGTAAAATGTTCCGAAAACTCACCACACTGCCCCTTACTTGAAGAAGGACATTGCAATTATGGCACAGAAACAGAAGCCAGAGGACTTGGATCCTCCCTCTGTCACGACTCACTCTGCGCTTTAATTTCCTGTGCCTCCCCTTTTCCAGGTCTGGAAACCACACACTGTGCTTCCCTACCTCTATATAAACAATTCAAAATCCAGTGCTGCACAGGGACCAAATATGACTGCTGCTTGATGCCACTGCCTTTGCTTCCAAGTGCCAAGCCCCCCAGATGGCAGAATAAAGATATTGTTTCTTAATGCCAGTTTTTGTGCAACGTGCGCTGTCCGTGTTTGGACAGAACAAGTCAGGGAAAAACATGAGTTAAAGCACTGGGGCTCTCTCTGGGAAGAGAAGGAAGAGATGATTAAGAGGAGGAGGTGCAATGGAAAGCAAGTTGGAGCATATGCTACTTCCTAATAATACTCCGGGGTTTTTTTGCCAGTATCTCTAAATTAAGGTGGCTGGTGCTCTGTCTTTTCCTCCTCCCACCCTCATACATTTCTGCTGAATTTAGCTGTGAAGAGGATGTGGAAACAAAGCCAATTTTGCTTCCCTTTTGCAAAGCAGTTAAGAGAACCCGAAACGTGGCTAGCATACGAACTGGATGTCATCTTCCAGAAATTGAACACGTACAGACACATTCCCCACAAATCAGAAAAGCCCATGAGAAGCTTTGGTTTACAGGCACACACAAATACTGCAGCACCAATTGGCAGAGATGATACTGCTGGGATGCTGTGCTGCAGCCATTACGTATCCCAGAAACACTGGGTCTCAGCACGCCAGAAAAAAAAAATAAATAGGTAGAATTCCATCATTTTTCTGGCATTAAACAAATCCATCACAGTGATGAGGGCAGAGTTCCTGCCTGCCTGGCTGAGGAGAAAAGGAGCAGGTCTCAAGCGAGGGACACCACACATTCAACGGGGGAGAGGGAAAGTACACAATTGAGACCAAGGAAACATGAAGAAGGGGCTGTCTGAAGATCTCCCTCTTTTCTTCAGGGCTGGAATCTCTAAGCACTTTTTAAATTTTTATAATTGGATTTTTAGTATATAATTTTTATATAATAAATAAAAATATATGTAAATTTTATATCTCTGTTTATAGGCACAGAGGCAAGAGGAGACCACACTGCCACTCTGTGGAGTAAGCCAGGTTGCCTTTAGCCATGGGGTGGATTGTGGTGGTGCATCCTTCCTCCCTCCCCTCCTTGGGCCACTATGAGCTCAGAAATGCTGTCAGGCCTTGGCCTTGATGAACAGCACCTGGGCTGAGCTCCTCTCGAGCTTATCAGAAACACTATTTGCTCCCAGGAACTTTTGCTGTCTAATGAGCTCCTGGTTTTTTTTCGAACAGCCTTAGAAACTTATTCTTCTTACCTGCATAACAACCCAAATGGAACAACATTATAACAAAGTTATCAAACTTTCAGAGAAAGTTACCAACTCAAATTGAAGCCAGAATGGAAAATTACTATGACTAAAGCCAACATTCTTGCAACCCTATAAACAGTGGTTCCAAGCGAGACCCTTTGAGTTCTCCTGGACCACAGCAGGCTGTGTACACACTGTTTTAGGTCTGTGTACCTATGAGTGTGAATATGCTATAGCAAAGGTAGTAGGAATGTTGCTCTCTTTGATTCTTGAATATGTTAGATTCATAAGTAAGTTAAGCCAGTAAGTCAGTTACTGTTGTGCTTATAGTAAATTCTATAGAATCTTCTGTTGAAACAATTTTNTACTGTTTTGCTTATAGTAAATTCTATAGAATCTTCTGTTGAAACAATTTTGTTAAATTGCTTAAATTCAGCTATTGGTTAAGTGTTGTTAAAACCTTTAGGCCTAACCTGGTAGTCAAGTCTGGGGATAAGTTTAGCAAGGGGGTCTACTCTCAACCTTGTGACTCAACAGAAGTGTCTCCCTTATTCCTCTTTATCCTTATCTTTTCCCTTATCCTTAACCTTTTTTGTCCCCAGCCTCCACAAAGATAATTTTTGGTTGACTTTAGTTTTAGATTGATTGATTTTAGATTTCAGGTCAATTTTTTCTCTGTGTGCTTCAACCATCTAGTAAGTAGTAGAGTGGACCCTACCAACAAACTTTGTTGGGCTTTCATTTTAATATTAAACCTGCTTTTGCTGATACCTTTGCTGGTGATTCTTTGAGAAACCTGAAACACTCATTCGTGACAAATTGGCCTAAGAGATGTTCTAAGCAAGGTTAATTTAATAATTTGGTTCCTTCCTAGCATTATGATATTTGTGTGTTTTCTCTCATACTGCCATAGTAAGTGATAAATTCAAGGTCAAATACTGGGTATGGTTAAAACTTTGGCAATCCAGTTTGTTGTAGCGCACAAATGTGGTTGGGTTATTGATATGCTATTGATGGGTTTTGCACTGGGATTGCTGTGTTGTACAAGTCTGGACTCGGCTGTCGCCCGAGGTGGTGTTGTAACCCTTGAAACCAAACACCTTCACCGGGACCCTGCCTCTTCTCCCCATGTAAACTGTACCCTATTGGTGACGGGCTTTTGCCCCCTCCCCTTCTCCCTGGGGGTTCAAAAGGAGCCCTCAGGAAGCCCCCGACCTCTTCGCCTCCTGGATTTCAATGGAATAATGATCTAAGAACGCTATCCCGAGGAGAAGAGCGCCTTCTTTCTTTTACCTAGGTTCCTTGACACATGTTGCTCCCGGGGGTCCTGAGCTAGCCCTAGGACCCCCTCGGACCACCACTGTGTCGCCAGTTGACAATGGACAGTTTTCAGCATTTGGGCCATGGACGCGAAGCTGCCTCTTTTTGTGCTGTCATCAGATAGTTTGCCCTTGCTTAATATTTTAGGAAAAATACGTGACATCTGTTCCTTGACATAGGAACAGGAATGCAGTTACAGTGGCAGAAAAAAAAAAGCAAGGCTTGTATGTTCCTTGTTAACAAATACCTTCAAATCCCTTTGGAAGGCTTGATATCCTTCCCTGCAAGGTCCCCAGTGGTCAAAAACCGAGTAGAATTGTTTGAGATGAGGCAATTCAAAATGAAGGAGGCATTTAAAACTACCCCTAACCCGAATACCCCGTAATCTCCTCATTACACCATCATTTGGGAATGCATACTCATTATTTGGTGTTTGCACAAAACTATCAAAAGAATTAAGAACTGAAGGTTAAGGGGCAGACAGGTGGAAGTATAAAGTACCCTTCCTATGGCTCTTGGCATTTTCCTGCTTAAGAGTTGATCTGGTATCCTCTGTGCAATGCAGGACATTACACTGCTGTGGAAGACATCCCTTCTGCAGTACACAGATTTAGATCTTCTGTGAAGGCAGCATGATCTAGGCCTTGACAGGAGCTGGAGCATATGAAGGTGGGAGGAGAGATGGGCATCTGCCACACTGAATGGCAAGGCTACGGGGTAACCATAGAACAGGGAGTGAGAAGGAATTGGTGCTCTGCAGGGATGTGGAACAATCAGAGCTAGGGCACACAGCTAGGGAACTTAGAATCTACTATGAACTTAGCTCCTACTATGTGGATGTTACTAACATGCTGCACCTTTGGAAAGGACAGCATGTTACCTGGACTGGACCACAATCAGAATGGAGGATTTGAGAAGAGCAAATAAACAGACTAAGTAAATTTATTTCCCTCTCACAAATCAGATAGTTGAACCTTGGCTGTTTTACCTCAGGAGATGAGGACAGGAAAGGTTTGATGTATATATTGGAGTCATGCACTTTCAGGTCATGGTCTCCCAGTCCTCGGGTCACTCCAATTGTTGCCATAACCCGAGCCTGGAAATAAAGAAAAGCAATGGGATAAAATCTTGTTATATGGACTGTGTCAATAGGGAATGAGATAACACTCCTACTCTGTAACTGCTACAGTTAGAGATGCATTCCTTTTCTCTCCCAGAAACTCTAGATTTAACACAGCTAATCAATGTCAAAGCTTTTCACACTCATGCCATCTCCATTTTTCTCCTTATTCCAAGCTTTGTTTTCATCCACATCCCACTCAGTCACCATCTCTAAGGTACTGGGACTATGGAAACCTAACCCAGTCACCTCATTGTCCACACCAGTCTATGAGGGCATTCCTTCAGCAAATTTTACTGTTAGTATAGGTTTTAAAAAGAGGACAGGGAGCTTAATTACTCATATAAGGAATCTGTGGCATCTTCCTCTTGACATATTGTTTTGCATTCCCTTCACCAGGGAAAAGTGCCAAAGGCCATCCTAAATTGCTGAACACATAGGTGACAGCAGCACTGACCACAGTGCTCTCTTCTAGGGAGAGTCACTCTACAGCAGGTCTGCAGTTCCCTCATGTCTATGCCTTCCTTCCCCCAGCACCATCCTCTGTGACATGAATAGTTCTGGGCTTTCCTTCATTAAAGCTTCTCCAAGACTGACCAGGCATTCAGCCTCCCAGGGAACCCTGCTGTCTGTGCTCTGCAGATCACTTTCCCCAAACTCGAGCTTAGCGACAGCAGCTTCTGAGCAAGGGAGCTCAGCATCAATAACAGTGAACAACTGACTCAGAATCATTTTTCCTCAGTAACTCCTGGCTCCATAGGGCCATAAAAAAGCAAATGAAGAAGATCTGCATGGAACATTTTGCAAATAATTATAAAATTAACCAAATTCAGAGATAAGCTGCAGGTCTGAACCTTTAAAACATGGACTAATTTTGAAGAGTGTCTATTTTTGCATTGAGATAAGAACCTAATGCAGCAGGGAAGCGCTACTTAGAAACACAGCAAGCATACTAATATCAACAAACTGACACCACTGCATCCTTATATTGATCCTACTGCTGCATCCAGCTAAGCTTGCTGGGAACGACACTAATGATCTCACTGTTCTTAATCACAGAGCTGAAAACAAAGTATACCAAACAGAACAGTGTTTCTCCCTTTCAACTATCAGCCTTCACACATCAGAAAAATTCAACAGTGAGTTCACATACACTAGCTGAAGAGGATAAGGTTAAGGGGTGTTACACTTTACAAATCCTGTGCTGATCCCTCCCCTTCCTAAATTAGAGTTTTGCATCTCAGAGCACTATTCAATATCTTCCGGCTTTGTTCTAGTTATATTTTACAATGAAACAGGAACATTTAAAGTCAGTTACTTCGGACAGTCTCACTGTAGCCTATTTACAATGAAAGAAAAAACAAAAGCAAACTAAACAATAAATGACTATGTTTGCTGTAAAACGCTTTTTAGTATGTTGAGCTGTCCCCACAACCCCCCCCCAGACATGAGACTGATTTATGACAGAACCAAGATAGTCTTTCAAGCTGTCAAAACGATAAAATAAAGAGATACTGAGTGGAAAACACTGGACTGCCACGGGCTAAACTGAGTGGTAAACAGCACAGAATTCCTTCTTCCTTTGGTCTGAGGAAAGCGAACATGCCCACCTTCTTGCCTTCTCCATATATAAGGGGAAACTTCAAGTCATCTTCCTCAATGGTTTTGTATGCCCTGTGGGGGGAGGACAAACAACATTTATGAAGCTTGCACTCAATTAGTGACCCAGTGCCCTGAAACAAGCAGCTGTGATTTCAAAAAAGGGGAAAAAAAGAGATTATTTTTCCTAGGGACTCTGTCTTTGAACCAAGATGTAAATTTCTTTTTCTGCAGGAAGGTTTTCTGTAAATAATTATCCATTTCACCAAAAGGAAAAGTGAAGACGGGAAAATACCTGACATGGCAGGCTGCTCCTATTGATTGCAAAGAAGGAGGTGAACTGGAGTAACATCCTAATCAGGTAACATATTGTTGGATATGGTACCAGCTATACCATATAATACAGTGTCATAAAAAACTCCAAATCCAACCAACTAAAAAAGACCCAAACAAAACAACCCCAAACCCATCAAGAAACTAACCAATGCCTAGATGCACTCTGTTAATGTGAAACGTGAGCAACAACAGGATCTGTACAAAAGGTGTGAAACAGGTTTCTGATCCTATTCTTACCCTCCAGGACCGCAGAAACCAAGACAAGCTTCACCTGCTGAAGTCTTAGGATATTTAGTGCTCATTTGACCTTGACTGCAACAGTCAAGGTTGTCAGAGGTTTCACAGTTCACAGCAGCTTTCCCATGGACAAGAGACAAGAGAAGTAAATGCTCATGTTCTGATTCTGTTTACCGCATGCCTGCATACTCTACCTTTTATGCATCCAGCTGTTGAGATAAGAAGGTTAGCTTCACCAAAATATGGCACAGGCCTGGGATCAATTAATGGTGCTGCATCACCCAGGCAAACCTTGGACTCACTGAGAGTTGCATAGACATTTAAGCCCTGCCTTTACATTTCCCAGTAATCACAGGAAGGGATCATGTTAGGGTTTGGGGGCTGAGGGAAGGACCAACAAAAAGAGAAAATCAACCAAAATGCATCGAAAAAACAGTAGTGGAGGACTCCTCTCCCATACTACAAAACATTACTATGTATGAAATCCCAAAATGAAACTACGTGAGGTTTGCAAAATACACTGGGTCCCTCATGTAGTCAAGAATATCTTAGAATATATAACCATAATATTTGGCCATCTCTCTAAGAGACAATACAGTGAAGGCATTCAAATGGCATTCTGTACTGGAGAGGGCAAACAAATTAGCTCTTAAATGAAACAAAAAGACACAATTTACTACAAGTCACCAACATGATAATACTTCCCTGATGTTTAAATCCTGGAATAGCATTTAGTTGGGAAGGATGAGTCAGTCATGCACTTTGCTCTTGTTCCTTCCTTTATTTCCAACAAATATTTCTGCCTCACTCATTAACTTGGTTAACTGGTTTGAATGTAGAGCAAAAATTTTACTATTTCTGACTACTCATGAACAAGTTTCGAAGCTTCCAACTAGACCTACAGTACTGGAAGCCCTGGGAAAACATCCTTGAGGAGTCTGAACTATGGCTTGCATGGAGCCAGTTGTGCTCTGACACCAAGAAAACGGGTATCAGCTGAGTCCATTGTGGGCATCAGTCAAATGACTAATCAAGCCACAAGCCTGAGAAGACAACCATTCCTACTGGCTGTTCACACTGTTGTACATATTTGTTAAAATGGCAAACAAAACTAAGAGGATGTGATTTAACTACTTGAAGTCCTCTTTTTAAAGGAAAAAACAAGCCCATTCTTTACACACTATACTATACACAGACTATACTATCTGCAAGGTAATATTTAAGACCAAAGCCGTCCCTTTACACTGCCCTGTAAGTTGACTAAAACAGGGACCAAGCTTTTTCCCCTCTCTCCTCTTCCTCCTTATATTCTCCTGCACAAAACCTCACACTGACTGTGCTTTAGGAAGAAGGGAAAAACGTATCACTTAGGTCAGTGTCCTTCAAAAGAATGGTCCCCACTGCTGAGTCCAGCTTCTTTTATGGAACCATTACAAAAACCACTGTCCCTCAGGCCTTCAACTGTTACACCACAGTGTAAGGACACTGGGGGAGGCCATGTTCCAAGGGTTGCAGCTAACTTGTTCCATCAGCAGATAAGGGAGAGCAGCTGGCTAGCCTGTGACCTCCTGAAGCTATGCAACTGAGGGAGGCCCAGAGAGCTACGGTGATTTATTTTGTGGTTTCTCAGAGCCTGTCACCTCTTGGGCTTAAAACTTGGGTGCCAAACTCATCTCAAACGTGCTTTTTCTGCTGGTGTTGCTATTGCCTGAAAAATTATCGGCACCTAAAAAAAAATGGTCAGAACTGCAACCACAGCAGCGGAAGTAGCACAGACACTGAAAAGCAACCTGAGACACTCTAGAAAAGTACCTATGTCCTGCATTACTAGAGAAACAGAATTAGAGATATACTAGTGTGTAATGTGCTGCAAGAGAAGCATGAAGCACAGCTATTCACCTAACAACTCAGCAGCTGCACTGGGCAGACGGAAAGAAGATATGCAGTTAATTTTAATTTATGCCCTGTGAAACCTCCCATATTATGTATGTGGGTTTATTTCACACAGGCTACAAACTTCTGGACTATTTCTCCTGATTTTATGTAATAAAGTTGCATTCATACTTCTGTGTACTGTATATAAAGATATAATACAGCAGTAGGTATATCAAACACAGACATACAGAGAACCTGAGGGGATGGTTTGGCTCTTTTAGTGCCAGCATGGCCTTATTCAGCCCTCTGCATAATTCAGCCCAGCTCACTGTTCTATTAACACCGTTGCAACTCTCCCCTCTCCCTGTCTTCCTTGTCCACATCCCAGGAGGTTTTGGTGGCCACCAGGGCATGACAAGAAAGGTTATAAAGACAAGGCAATGCTATTGCTTCCAGCTCTGAATGAGCCTAAAGCTTGTTAAGTGCTTCTGCCACGTAAGCCTCTATTTTTCCAAATGGAAAAACAGGGGGAGCAGTGGGGAGTAGAAAAGACAAGCTCATGCCCAGCTAGATCTAGCTGCATTTTTTTCAGTTAACTTTGTTTCTTCTTTTCATTTCAAAAGAATGATGAAATGCTACTGCTGTCCAAAAATACTGAACTAGGCCTTAACATATGTACCACCCACAAAGTTACATTTGGACTCAGGATCAACATTTTGAAAAACTGGGCCAAATCACACCAGGAGCCAAAAGAGATGTCAGAACAAAAGAACTAGGACTGACATGATGTTACTCATATGCTAACTGGAATCTGCTCTAAATGCACGGTGAAAAAATAACCAGGAGCTACTAAATGCACAACACAATCTACAGAAGTTTCTTACAGTGCTGAGGTCATTAGCAGTGCTTTAGCACTCTTTAAATAAAAGATTGTGGAAGTTACCTGCAAATTGCTGGGTCAGAACTTGAAAAACCAGTCAGCTTCCGTACGCAAATTTAAGAGCCAAAACCCTAGATAATGTCTGACATGTGTTATGAGTTCTCCTGCCATATAAGTTGTTCTTAAAATTGGCCTTCTGAAAGCACATACAAATTCACATAAAAGTAGAAGTTGATGACTAAAACCAAAATCCACATTCCATTTTCTTTCATGGTAAACTGTGTAAGGTCATGAACAGTACTGCATTGGCATCCCCAGGCACAACAGATGGTGTTAAAAATACAATATACTGTGACCTGGAAGGTTCATTTCTGTGCACGACAGGGGAATCCAGACTCTGAGCTCTGCTTTTTCATGGCACTTGGCTTTAGAAAGTTGGTCTGTGTTTCACATCTCTGCTTGTGACACCAAATAGTGTGGGGGCCAGTGGTCCATAATATAAGGGATAGAAATCCTCTCCAGGTTAGGGTGAATTTCTAAAAAGACCTTTCCTAGGATGCTGTTTCATTATGCAAAACGTCTCCCAGTTCTGCTTCCCCAGTTGGCCTCCCCACCCCTTTACACCTTATCTGTTCCTTTATTAGAAAATTCTCCTTCCCCACTCTCCCACTGGACCTTGTTCCTCGCCACTCCCTCAGATTTTCCCATTGGTTCCTGTACCCTACTCCCGCCTATGTACCGCCCCTGTCCTTGGTGCCTTCCCCGCCCCCATATATAACCCGGAACTCAGGGTTCAGTGTCTTTTGTCCCTCGCGTGCTTTGTGTGTGGGGTGCAAATAAACCTGTGCCATGGAATTCCACACAAAGACCCATCCTGCCTCTTTCCCATCAACCTGTTGAGAAGCTATCGAGAGGTTGCGTGTGTGTCTGTGTGAGTGCAGTGGCTGCCGAGCGACTTCCTGTTGGAGTCAGGTCAGGAGGTCATAGCACTCCACCAGAACACCCCCCGGAGCCGACATAATAGTAAACTGAGAATTAAACCTAAGGAAGTACAAAGAAAATCATCATCAAAGGGCTTTAGCTTGAAGCATAGAATATCCTACTTGTGGCAAGCAACCAAGAGAAAGTACTACTGCTTCATAGAAGTCCTAGTTCATACTGAGTACAAGGCTAAAGGCATCTCAATGACAAGCTTGTAGATTTCATGTACTTCTAGCACTGCTTTGCTACCACTCTAAAAAACCCCAAACCTAGGGCCATCCCCATACACTCTCCACCTGGCCCTACTCTCGCCCTCACCCAAAATAACACAACTCACAGCAAAACTACCCCAGCTATCCAAACAACCTCCTTCTCAAGCTCAACTTTCTTTGGTCATATCAACAGAAAATCACATTTTAATCTTTAAGCAACACAAAACTTGATAGAAACCCTTTCTTTTTTTTCCCCCTCCCACACAAGTAATCAGTGGAATGGAGCTCACCCTTTGGGTAACAGAGCTTAAATCACCAGTCCAAAAGGAACTGTTCATCTGTACTGTCTGTTGAACTACAGGCATCTAACCAGTGTTAAGTGCATGCTTACTGTCAAGAAGAAAAGATGTTTAGTGCAGGTTAGGCACAGAGCCACTGAAAATTATACAATTTATGTCTCAACTCAGCCATAATCTTAAAAAATGTCCTTACACTTGTACTTCTGCAGAGTCAGGATCTCTAAATCCAGACAGCACTGTCTGATACTAAGTACTCTCCAGATAGGTTAGCTCTAATGTTCAGTGTCTCAGTATCTTTCCCCTATTGGTCATCTGACACATACTTTAATGAAACAAAATTACAATAACAAAAGATAATTAAAGCACACAAACTATAGCAGTGTTTGTTAAGAGAAAAGATGATGGCAAAGCCAAATCAATTAAAGACCGATGCACATGCACGCGTGCACAAAATAGTTTTTAGGGGAAGATCTACCCTAAGCAAGATAGCCTCACAGGCTTCTTTTGAAGTAAAGAGGAAAACATACAGGTTTTAAAACACTCATTATTATCAGAAAATTCAGAAATACCTCTTTATGAACCTGAAAGTGTATAATGCTTCATTTTGCAAATCCCAGTTCTGTCTACCAATCTACAAACTAAAAAAAAATAAAGTATCTCAGCTTGACTTGTACACATATATGACCTCTGGTTTGGTCAAATCAGATTAGTACATGAGCCTTGGACCTCCAGGGAGCCTTCACTGCTGTGTACAGTCCTAAGATAAGTCTGGACTTCAGAGAGCACCAGCACCACATATTCCTGTGGAAGTAATTCCTAAGCAAAACAAACTATCCATCTTGGCCAGCCCAGTTTAAAGACTCAAGCACCAGAATCTTTTCAGGCATTTCCTGGAATGTGGCTGACTTTTTAGTCCATTCACCTCTAATGGAGCATTAAAAGAAAGTGGTAGAAGAAGCATCTCAAGTATTTAGAGAGGTCCTTGCCCAAAAAAAGATAAATCAGGAAAAAAAAATCAATGAAGGTATTTAAAAGCAATCTCCCTTACTGCTCTTGTGCTCAGAAGGCAGGGAGGGACAGAGCAAGAGTATTGCAAGTGCTTTCACTCACTGCTTGTGACCTGTTGAGCTTCCACTACTGAGTGACAGAGCCTGTGTGCAGATACTGCAGCTGCACATCAAGCAGGTTCACCTTCTGCAACAGCCTCAGCAGGCTGAGTCTTTCTTTTTTTCCCCCCAGTGAACTTGCTGCCTTGAACACTTCTTAAAATTTCATTTCTTCTACTCCTGAAAGACAAACAGGAAGGTTTGTCAGCAATTTACTCTGGAGATAGAGGGGTAAGGGAAGTGGGCTGTTGACACTCTATGGGCTGAGTGCACTGAAGTGCACTGTGATGGACAAAACCACCATTTGTAAATTTGTATTTTGCCATATTTCTTGTTAAAAGGATGTTGTGAGGCAGATGGAGAAAGGCTGCACGTTAAACTCACAGTGCCTGCTCCACACTTGCTAGCTGGGATCCTCTGGAAGCAAAGGAAACTGATATTAAGAAGGAATCAGAAAGCAAATTCTTCTGGGAAAGATCTCTGTAGTGCAGGATGGGGGAGGCAGTGAGACAGCAAGCAGAGACCTCACCACCCCAGAGCAGTGCTAGGAACTCCTCCAAGGAGCAAGGGGCTTCCTCTCAGCCAGAAGCAGAGCCATAAATCAATCTTGGGTAACAAAGGAAAGAAAGAGAACTTTTATGGACCCAGCTGAAGTTACGTCAAATTTTTGCAGATGGGGAAGCCAGAGAAAGCATGAGTGTGGAAAGAGACTTCACCTTATCAGGAAGAAGGGCTGGTTTTGCTTGGGTTTTCAGATTGAAGATTATCTCATTCCAGTTTAGTTTCCTTCTGATAAAACTGACTGGGACCCTTCTGTTTGTCCTTTCATATGCAGCACCTGATTCCACGCCAAGGCAAAGCCCAAGTGGAGATGCACAGCCATGTAGGGACAGCTCTTAGATGCACTGCTTCCAGAAGGAGATGCTCTTGCAGGACATGACTCAGCCCACCCTCACACTTATCACTCTCATTTGGCCCCAGAGAGACCATTTACAAAGAGCTTTACTCCAGACTTAAGCTTTCTCTTTTCCTGCAGCAGTATTACTTTCCTGTTTCTGCTTTCTCCTGCCCCAAAGAGACTGGCTCAGCTCCTGCGGCATGTGCACACTTGGGGGAAAGAGCCATTCATCTCTGTCAGGAGACGTGCTGTACACAGCAGGTCAGCTCTCACCTCCTGCTGCTCCTGCAGTGAGGGCTGCAAATCTTGAAAAGATGCATAACATGCACATTGCAAACAGCCATTCATCATCGCAGAGCTGTGCTCCAGACACCCAGGCACAGCCCAGCAAGCTGCTCTAGCTGTGTGCACCAACAAGGCACGTCCCCTCCTGCTCCCCACCACCTTGCAGCGAGACACAAGAGCACAGACACAGAAAGCAAGGCAAATGACTCCAGAAGATGGTTTCTGCTGCAAAAATTATATGCTCTCTCTGTTCTCCAGAAAGGCCCAGTGCTGCAAAGGTGTCCCATAATCATTAAATTATGAAAATGTAAGTTGCTGGAAGGAAATTAATATCAGGCATGACTGGGGAAAAGGTTGCTTTCTCGTGAAGTAATTATGAAATTAAAATTTGATCTCTCCCTGGTGATTGTACAAAGGATACGGCTGAGGTCTCAAACACAACAATACAGCCAGGATTTCAGCAGAAGAAGCACACAATGTTTCACTAGACAAAAAAGCTCAATTAAAAAAAGAGGGGGAAAGGATGACTTTTTGTAAATTATATGATTTTGGCTAAAAGGCGCAATCAAGCAGGTTAGAGCGCAGAGTTTGGAGACTTCCAATTACTTTTTACAAGTTGGAATCAAGCTGTTAGGAAATGCAGCTTATCTGAATAAGACTAATAATGCTGAGCTAATTAGACCCACAGGCGTTAGCCAGCAGATAAATTCAGGCCAAAAAGAGGGACACTGTCACTTTAAATACTGCCTTGGGATCGGTGGAAAAGCTAATGAGGAGTGTCAGTTGGGGCTGTTTTAATAGGTGGTTCTCTAGAGACTATAGCCTGAGGTTTCTGTAGCAGGGCTTCTGCGCTTGATTCAATAAATCAATTTATATTAAAGGAGGGTGCAGCACAGGCGCCAGCTTTATAAAGCATTTCTGTGGCATTTCTCAATCTCAGGCACTCCTTGGGCAGGCTACCTGAATGTGCTGTCAAAGGACATTGAGCCCAGCAATAAAGAATAAGATAGCAGCCGCATTGGCAATATTTGTTCAAATCAGCTCACACATTACCAAGCAAAACATGTACATTGGCTCTCACCGGGGTATTCTGGATTCCCAATAAGTGATTAATGAGAGCCTGGTTTTTGTGAGCTGAAGTCTGAACCGCAGACGGCAAGGCGGGCTGCACAATGAAAGCAAAAGGCATCCATCCCAAACAAAATAAAACGGCTTGAAAAGTGAAGTTGCTTTTTTAATCAGATGCTTAGAGGCTGAAAGACATTCCCTGTTGGAAAGAAAAGGGCGAACGCAGAGCAGGCTGGCAGCTTTCCAGGCAGTGGACAATATTGACTCTAGAATAAAATGGGTTTTGCTTAGCGCTTGCCTCAGGGCACCAGCCTCCCTGCTTTGGAATAAATCATGCGGGCGGGCAATTCCCCAGCACAGGCTGACCCTCAGGGGCTGACCCCGTGTGCCACAGCACCCCCTCACCAGGCACATGGACACGGAGCTGGCAAGGGCTCCACTGCTGCTGCAAAGACGGTGCGCTCAGAGACAGGGCCCAGTTGCCCCGCTCGCTGCTGCCTTGGGCTGCAGCCCATGGTGTATGGTGGGCACTATACTGCCTCAGACCATTTCTGATAGGGTGCAGCTCAGCTCTGCTGCCCAGCTCTGCCTCTCCTGGAGGGCAAAGGAAGCAACCAACAAATAGGTCAAAAAATGTACTTGTTATCTAGGTCTCTTTTGCCATGCTTAAATAAAGTTAAAAAGCTGAAGTTGTGAGTTGGAAACAAGCCTTTAAAGAATTCCACTTCAATGCAAGCAGTGGAAAAGCCACTGGTTTTGCTCCAAGGAGGAGCAAAAAATTAATTCTGAAACTACCAAGTTGATGCCAATTGGTAATGCCTTCCGGATGCCTTTGGTTAAGCACAGTGCTGTATGGCTCCTCCAGCCCCACGGAAGGCTGAGAAGGGAACTCTGGAAGGAGCCACAGTGAAGGACACAGCCAGTCAGAAATCCAAGTTTGGGAAGTTTCTAGGATATAGTCAAAGCAAAGTACTTCAAAATTGTTCACACTGGATGTACAAGTGAAGGAAATCTGACCGTGTCTTAACTTTAAATAAAAGGCAGAGACAGAGAACACTAAGTCTGTGCAGTCCTTTAAAGGAGCAGCTATCACCAGGCCTGCTGTTTCGCCTTCCCATATATCCATTTCAGGTTACTCACCCCTCTTTTTTAGCACTGACCACTCTCTGCTTACATGGCTTCTGAGTCTTTCCTGATGTTTTTGTTGGCAGGAATTGTCAAAGCCACCAGGACACCTCTCTCCAATACAAGTTTAACCTCTACAAGCCATGGGTTTTAAAACTCCAGCCCAGAGACCCAGGCGTGAAAAACTGTCAGTAACACAAATATCTGCCAGCAAATTATGGCTCGAGACAGCTCAAAAGCTTGTTCAGCAGGACACGCTGCTCTTAGGATGCCTTGCCAGCTACAGTACATATTTTGCAATCGTTGTTCAACCACAACGCCCATGGGGCAAGGGTGCAGGAAGGGCAGCTCATGATCAGCTCCCACCAGTGTGGGATTTATTTTAGGTATATTTAATACAGCATTATTTCTCGTTGCAATTGCCACTGCAAAGAAAGGAGACTGGATAGGAGAGCTGGAGTGAGAAGGGAAAGGCTGGTCTCAAAGCAGTTACAGGCAGCCTGGACTAGTGATGTGTTACACATTGCTGGATCAGTGGTTGTCCTAATGTGGGGCTGTGGGGAAACTTGGCAGCTGTGCTACCACTGTAGGCTGTGGAGACAAAGCCAGCGTGGAAACTTCACATGAAAAAAAAAAAAGAAAGAAAAATCAGAAAGAAAAAATAAAGGGCCAAATGCATTATAACAGACCCAAAGACAATAATCTTTTGTAATCCAAACAAGCTGGGCAAGCCAAGCCATTGTTGAGAATCTGAAAAGCTCCAGAGCAAAGAAGGAGGATAAAAATGAAGAAAAAAAAGTCATACAGCTTCTAATAGAAAACACAAAAAGTATGCTGAATTGTAAAATAAACCAGTTTGTTTTCCTAAGGAAAGATCAAAGCAGAGAGTGTTCTACATTCTCTCACTAAAAGATTCGGTGATTATGTATAAGAGTGGCTATTTCTTCCTAATATCACCTGCATCTCTCTACATATATGTGCAAAAGTCAACACACAGTGAGGTTAGCGACCAAAAAACAATCCAGACAATTGATCATCTGCATTGTATGTGATAAAAGAGTTCAGCAGCATTTTAGTGTATGAAGCTCTGGCTGGCCAAAGCGCCATCTGACATTTTCTAGAAAAAGAACATATATGCTAATTTATTCTCCATGATAGATAGTGTCCTTAGAAACAAATGCAAAACAGACATGTCCTCAGCCACTGTGTCCTGATGCATCAGTTGAATCCAAGAATTAGAAAGGGAAGAAAGTAGAAGCAAAATCCTTGAAGTGGAAAACAACCACTAAGAAACCTCTGCCACCTCAAACCGTCAGCTCTGAGAGCCCACCAAACTGGAAATCTAATGTCTTGTCCACAATCTCAAGCATTAAAACTGACCCTGACTTTTAGATAAACAGAAACTGATTGCGTCTTCTCTATGAGTTCACTGCACACGATTCAATGGATAACAAACACCTTGGGCGAAACCTTGCAAAAAGAAATGGATCCTTATTTAGAAGGGCTCTGTTTTACACAAATGTATGGCACTAGAACAATTTCCTCATCATTTTATTGTTCTGAGGCAACCAAACAAAGAGGTAACTGATGCACTAGTTGTGCAATATGGAGCAGCTAAAAGACTCCAATTCTTTTATTAGGACAAAAATGTAGGACCCATTTTTCACTTCCATCCAGAAGTCAAAAGGAACAGCAGGGAGAGGTAGCCTCATCACAGTCTCCACATGCTTCTGCTTGGCACAGGCCACCTTTTTCTGGGACAATACTGTGATTAATTCAGACTTGAATTTTCAAGTCACAGTTCAAGCATTTATTCCAGAATAACTCCTTAGAGCTAAGCATATTTGTACTGAACTGGTGACAATTTTTGCATTGACCATATTAGAATCTCTAACTGGATCAACATGTGTCCTAGACTTGAGGAAATTCAGCAAAATCAACTGGAAAATAACAATCTTCTCCTCCCTGCTATATGCTAGAGCTAAGAGAATTCACAAATCAGTACTGAAAAGCAACACATTGAATCAAATCTGCCAGTTTGACTTACCAAAGCTCTTCTACCTTACTCATTATTCTACATTTAGAATTTCTGCTCCTTTTTCTAATGCCAAACAGTATTAGCTATGTGATAACCATTTTGGACAAGGCAAAGTGCTATGCACACATTCACAAGTGAGGTAGAAACTAATACACAGAATTATCTCTTCACTTAACGTTTAAACTTTCCAATTCTGTGCAAATTTCAACATTCTGCTGGTGATTTGGACTGGAAAAATTACTGTAGTAAGCAAAACTTCCACTGAGTTTTTTTGACATTCCATCTGGAACTTCTAGTGTGCATAAATAGTTATTTATTCCTCTTCATGCTTTACTTTGTATTTATCAAGACCAAATTTGATCACTGTGACGCACATTTGTGTTAATCACTTAATTCTTTGCAGTACTTCATGGTCATTCTTGTTTAATAGGAAAAGAGCTGTGGCGTCCGGTGCCAATGCTGCAACTTCAACCATTCCAACCTCATTTCCTTTCCAGACCACTAACCAACCAGGGAAACGCAAAACAACTCCCATGAACATGAAGAAACCCTCTTTGCCTTCCAACCATGACAGAAATCTGTTCTTGCCCTCCTCTCAGGAAGTTCCTGGCCTATGATACTTCTGTAGCTCTCCCCCACGTTTGTCCTCCCAACTGGCATGTCACATCTTGAAAAAGAGCTTTTGCAAGTCTACATGAAACCATTCTTTACTGGTGCCTCCAGAGACATCTGGGAGTTTAACAAAAAACCCTTCCTTTTGCAGAAATTGGGAGAGTGTCTCATGATCTTCCAAATGTTTTGCTAAGTCCTCAGTTGATCCAATGTTCTCATTCTGTTCCTATTCTTTTTCTCATGCCTGTAGCCTTTTTAAAATGTGAAGTCATCATTCTCAGGGTGAAACTGCATATTCTACTAGCAGCTGTTCAAGATGACAGACAATGATGGTTATTCTCAGACTTACATGTTCTTCACAAACACTTCAGATTATACTAAACTTAAATCATTATTCTGCCATTATAACATCATTATATTATGGTCCATAAAGCATGGAACAAATCCAAAGTTATGTAGAGCTGTAGTTGTATGTGAGCATCCAGGCTTCCAAACCTAAACCAGGCTTTATTTTTTAACCCCTCTGTTCATTCTCTTCCTGAAAGGACATTTACTATGGATGCTAAAACATAGATGTCATGGAAATGAACACCATTTGCATATATTGGGCTTTTGCCTTTATAGGTCATGCACAAAACTCACAACAGCAAAGATTAGGGCTCCTCCAAGAAGCCTCTTGGACCAACAAAAAACAATGAAGACATTTAGCCAGAAACAAAAAAACCCGCATCATTCTTTCTGTCTTCACTTCTTTAACTCCATGCTGTTCATTCAAGCCTTTTCGCTTTAGGCTGGTTCAGATAGGCCCATGTCTAAAACATTTCCTCAAGGGATATCCAAATCAAGGGCCAGCTGCACTGGAGTAGGGGAGGCAGCTCTTCCCTTCTGCAGGCTTTCTATCATGAAGGCATGATGGCCCAATGTCTTGGTTTAAAAGACAAATGTCTGACCCACTGATCCAGAATTTATAAAAAGCTACTTCCAAGATAGGAAAATTGTTTAGTTTTCAGAAAGATCCCCTGGCACATCTTCCCCTTTATATGCTTGCTCTGCTTTGAGTGCTCACACATTAAAATGAAACAAGGTTCTGGCTCTGGAGGAAGGTTAACTTATTTAAAAGATTATCTTCTAGAAGAAAGATACATCTGAAAGGAGGAAATGCCTTATCTTTTAGTATGCAGGGGTACACCTCCATGTTTGATGCAGTTTACACCAATAAAAGACAGGTCCAAAGCAGGCACTGGTTAGGGAGAAGGCTGGCCACATGCTGAGAAGGACACATTCTTACCAGCCAGTCATGTTGAAGTCACGGTACAGCATCCTCTTCCCAACTTCCTTGCGCTGCACCCTCCGTGGAAACTCTAAATGTGTGAATTCATTTCCCAACAAGTGGGGCTGCATGTAAGCCTGCGGGCAGAAATCAAACCACAGATACCACATAAAACAAGACATCATCTGTTTTTAATGGGATAGTATTACCATCCTTTCCTGGTCCCCCCCCACAACAATTCCACCCCCTCCTCTACCCTCCTTTTGAAATAAGCAAGATGATGTGCTCCATTTCAACAAACAATGGACATACACCAGTTCTGACCCTGGCCTGATATCCAGCAGCAGCCTTATAGGGAGCAGTCCTCTTGCTCTCAAAATCCGTCACTTCTTCTCCCTGTTCCTCAAGATTTGAGGTCTCTAAACTATAGTTCATCCATTGACCCTGAAGGAGTCTGCAGAGCTTTGTAAAACAGAACACATGCCCTTTTGTAAGTCAAGTAAAGAGAAAGGAATGATAAAATAGAAAGCCATGGAGAGACTTACAGGGGTGAGTGTGCAGTGAAGCTCAAGCTTTTTGACTCCCAGTTCAACTATGCCAACAACACAGAAAACCTAACATTACAACCACACTTTAATTGTCACCTCAAGAAAAATGCACCCCATCACACATGACACTGCAAATAAACACAAGCTACAGAGCGATTTATTTTCTTGTTTTTGAAAAATTGCTTCCTTCATGCAAAATAGACTTTCAGAAAAGCAGCAGCAGTTTTGTGTCACAACTGCAACTAAGGTCTTTGATGGTTTTAACATTCAAATGCTGCTTATGTCCTTTCTGGTGCACTGCTCTTCAGATGCTGGGAGGCCTCTTTGCCAGAGGCCCTGGCTCACGTTCTCCAAAGCTGACCATAGTCAAGAGCATCGTGAGGCTCTTTATCCACTGTGTAAATTTTTGGATTGAATTTATACATGAGCACTTGACATGATAGGTTAATCT
This sequence comes from Dryoscopus gambensis, assembly GCA_013389985.1. NCBI lineage: Eukaryota > Metazoa > Chordata > Aves > Passeriformes > Malaconotidae > Dryoscopus > Dryoscopus gambensis. Next base: position 70,515 of record WEIT01005666.1, read on the forward strand.
TAAACATACTCTATTTCTTCTTTTTGAAATAAATTTCACTCTTTTTTCTTTAGTACTCAAATAAACAAGCCTTTCTCTCTCCCTCAGCAAAGCTGCATTGTGAGTGAGCTCTTATGAAAGACACAGTCAAATTGGCTAGGGAACTGAAAAAAGTTGCATTTCTTAACCTTTTCGCAGATAACTCTTTTTCCTTATCCAGCCAGTTAAGGCAATAAAGTCTGTCTTATCTTCAGCAGCAGCCGCCATCAATGGAGACGAAATGAGCTGGGGTTTAGTTTGTGTGTATGTCATAAATCTAGTGCTCATCAAAGGTAAGCAGCAGGAAGCACTGGAAGCCCTTATTGATCTACCTGGCATCTGTCATGCAGATAGTTCACAATAAAATATTTCCTGCATTTAAGATTTGAGCCTGCTCCCACTCAATTTAATAGGAGCTCTATCAGGCTCAGCACATCACAATGCTAACTTTCTATCAGCTTGTCCCTGTTCCCGTCACCACACATCCTTCCAGAAAACACCTCAAGCTTGGTTGAAACAGGAGTGAGGAAGGTTGCTGTGTGTAGCCAACAAGATTGGATTCTGCTTTCCAGAGGTGGCTTTCAAGCATCCAAGTGTGATCTTGACATCATGATCCCTTCCTCGAACAGGAACTCCATCAAATTCTCTCTGTGTACTGTTAAGGGAATTCATTTTTTTTTCTTGCAGTCCACAGTCAGCCAAGGTCCCCTTCTCCACCCAAATACTGTTGTCAAGGACCCTCTAATTGGACCCCTCTCCTCATTATAGAAATGGTTGAGAAGCAGTAGTGACTTTTGAGAGGTTCAGCANTTTGTATGACAACAAAGAGCTGGATGTTTTTTGGTATTTTTTAGATTTTTTTCTAGTCTATGATATTGTAAACAGTGAAGTCAGTTTGCTTTGAAAGCGCAGTTCAGTTCAATTTTAAAAATGCACAGCCTATCTTGATTAAAATACTACAAATCACTACTAGCTAAAGACTGTCGCCTGCCTACAAAACAAGGTCATACTTAAAGAAAAAAACCATCACACCTGATATCAAAATGAAGTTATCTAACCTTCAGATTGTGAGATTATTTACTAGTTTGAATCAGAGGTCCAGAAGAAAAACATTCCAGGCTTTTAGCATTTTTTCACTTAAAAACAAGAATTTCCTTTATTGAAAAGGTAGCAATCAGGAGAGACTGCACTGCATAAAGGTTTACTCAGATGGAAAGTCTGAGGTCACAACTGAAATAAGATTAATTAGCCTGGCACAGTTACCAGTGGACTGCTAATGTTCAAATACAACTTCTCTTCCGCAGCCAAGCCTCAATGCTTGATTTACAATCTAGGGATCTTAACTTGATTCTAATATTTTTGGTGTCAGTGAAACAGAGGGAGAAGAGCAATTTGGAAGCTTCTGGTGTTCTGCGATCTGAATTCTTATCTGAAGAAATGGGAATTTTTGTTGTGTTTTGGTTTGTTTTTTAATTTTTCATATTTTTTACTATTTTTAAACACTTATTTTTGATGCTTCACTGGTAATTCTACAGAGAGAAGAATGTTCCACTATAAAACTCAGCTGCAACTTCCAGTTGAGTTTGTTGAGAACTGTTCTCCATTTATAACGTAGGGCTCTTCTCCCCACCTCAAAAAACCATGCTGGGCAGCAGAACCAGAAAATAAATAAAAAGTAACACTTTAAAAATCTACAGATCTTTCAAATAGATATACAAGCAGACACCATGAAATCCCCCAAGTGATCAAACAAGAAACAAAAATGGTAAGCGAACTAACTACCAGAATTTCACCTGCAATGATGCAATGTATTTTCCATTTTTTAATTTGTTTAGTCTTGATTTGCAAGAACCTCAGATCAGAAACACCACTCAGAGAACCTGAAATTTAACAAAGAGTGTGACTATCAAACACTTCCTATATCCTTACAAGGTACATTCAGACAACATCGTTATTCTGTGTTATGGAACAAGCATATTTGGTATTTTCTCTTTCAGAAGCTATTTGACCTTTTTGGCATAAATCTGGCATAGTCTGCATCATGTGTTTTTGGGACTCTGCCATTTTATGGTGTATTTTGTGGCTGGATGCATTGCATTCAAAATTAGTTATTTTAAATGGACTTCACTCAAGGAAATATTAGTCATGGTTCTCTAAAATGGCCATTTACTTCCTGCTATGTTTCCTGGTGATTAGAAAAGCAAACATGAAATTAAGATAAACCTAGACTGACACACTAGTATGCTAGTTAATTTGGTAGCAGGAAACACTGTATGCATCTTATCTGTACCTCAGTAAGGCCTGCCAATGCCTTTTCAGCTCCTTCAGTAGGCACCACACTGGAACGTCGCTGGCACTAGTGGTTTTACTGTATTCCATGTTCTTTTCAGAATTGCTGCTTTCTCCTACACCAACTACATCTTACAACTTTATACTTTTATCATATCGTGCCCTTTTCTCCAAAAGGATATTCTACTATATGGAACTACTGCTTACAACAGCATGCACAGCCCAATGCACCCAGAAGTTTTGCATATGACTCAGCCGTTATCACAGGATACATTTAAACCAAAGAGAGATTAAAAGGAAAGGACATGGTGGTCAAAGGAAGGAGAAGAATAGAAGCCAAATCTGTCCCTTTATTGGCCTCTCATCTTGTGAAAGGCCAGGACCCCTTCCATAGAACCACACAATTCTTTTACCACAGCATCATGCACTCTGTCAGATGGCTGAAGCAATCCTACACCAGGTCATACAGGGAGCCACAAACTGTAAGAGAATTACATCTTGACTGACTTGTAATTGAAGTGCTGACTGGACACTTAGGAGATCTAGGTACATTTCCGCTCCAGGCTCAGGTTCTGCAGGCATCCTTCAGCAAGTGAGTTAGTATCACCTTTATCCTCACCTGAGCAACAAAATAAGAATAGATCCCCCTTTGAGCCCATGACTATCTGGGCTCATGAACCTTTGTTTGAATGGTGGCAAACACAAAGAGAACCCATGGTCACTGACACTGGTGGTCACTCAGTCTCTACTAGCAGTGACACCTGCACTGGTAGTAGTGGTGCACCATTTCTGGTGAACTTTTGAGGGGCTGTTTGGCTGCACACATGAAGACGCTATGCTGACCTCACGCGACACCATGAAAGTGCAACTTCAGTAACTAATGGAAATACATCCATCTGCAGTATGCTCAATTCACCATTCATTTTAAACACATTTTCCAAGGGAATAAGTAACAAAATCTATCCTATTTACTGTTGCAATTTAGACTATCATGACTGAAATTAGTCGTCTCCTCAGAAGATGAAAGGAAAATTGCTTCTGGATGTCATTGCCTGCACAACTGCCGAATGCACCAGAGCAGTTCCCACTCAATACTGGATTTTTTGTTTCCCTTCAAGATACACTGATATGGTAAGTCAGGACTTTTTCCAAGCACTGTGTGGAGCTCTCCTGCTACAGTGCTAAAAACAAAAGAGAGACAGAAATTCAAAGGAAAAGGAGGCTTTCGAATGCCCATCAGTGGAAGGGAAGCAGCATGGTGCACTGAACCTCTACAGAAGCCAAAGGACCAAGGGAATAGTGGTGCAAAACTTCCACACTTTACATCTTAAAAAGTGCTCTCTGACTGAAGGACTGGTTGCCTTCTGCAATACTCTCACAAGTTGCCTGACACATAAGTCTGTCTCTGCCATACAGCTTGCCTGAAGTCTGCAGCTGTATGCTGCCCGCCCACTGCCCTCCTACGGAGCGATGACCACACTCAGAGCTGCTTCAAAGTCAGAACGACTGGATAGTCAACTTGTTCTTTTCAGGTTTCCATGCCAGAGGCCTACTGCCAAGGCCATTCTTGGATGCATGGCAATAAACCTGCCAGGACAGGAAAAACATCTGCTTCCTTCTCCTCTCTGTTACTCAATCAGTACTAGTTGAAGCACAGTTTTGTCTAAGACTAGATTGGAGGACTTCATATAAAGACACTCACATGACCTGAACTACTCATTATCCCATGGATTTCTTTCCACAAAGAAATTAAGGCTCAGAAAAGAGGGCCTAAAAGAACATCCTGTGCGACTGAAGCAATCAACAGGCACTACAGGCAGAGGAAAGTTCCTTCATCCTGACTGCACCAACAGTGTCTGCTGCACAGGGAACAGCCTGCAGGCTGTAAATCCTTTGCTTGTGCAGTAACTTCCTCACAGTGAACAGTATCTCTGCATTTACCAAGTGAAATATTAATGCTAAAGTGATTAAATTATTTTCTTCCTATTGTGCAGGAAGAGCAGCACAACATGTTTGAAACAAAGAAACGCAGCTTTAACTGCAAATAAGAAGATACGCTCAAAGTAAATAACTTTCAGACAGGAACAATAGACGAGAGATGTTGATGGTAGAATAACAGATTGATAGCAGAATTTTGGGACAGACAAGGGAGACCAATTATTTGGGATCTAATCAGCAAGACAGATGCAAACTTTAGAGTGCAATGCTTATGCCAACTTTGCAAGAAATTTGGGGTCATCTTTCCTTTTTTTTTAAACACTAGAGTAAAAATCTTACTTAGAGAATGTTATGTTTGAAATTATCTGTAATTTTGTTTCACACTCTTGCTGTCTTGCATGTATTCTCTTTGAACATGATACCCATACACCTGGCATATTTGTTACATATAGGATTAAAATAGACAAACAAAGGTAAAGGAATTTTCCACAGGAAACAGTAGAAATGCTTTTCAGATCAGCTACTGGTTTCAAATATAAGCCAGAAAGGATATCAAAAGAGAAAAAAAAAAACTCTTGTAGGCAATGTTTTATCTCATATTTCCTACAGAAGTAGCAGACTCCCTAGATGCTAAAGATACCTTTTATTTTAGAGGCAAACAAATTATTTTAAATGTGGCTGAACTATAAATATTTATTAGGCCTCTTTTCCATTTGGTTCTCTGAATATGAATAGTCCCAAAGCAGTATTTCCTCTGAAATTTTCAGCTTCAAACCAATGAACCTGACTGAAAAAAAATCAAATGTGACAATTGAGGAAACACAATTTTTTCTTTAAAACCTTCCACCACCACCACCACCTTCCAAACACCGGCATTTTGTCTAGTTTCAAACCACAGTGTTTGGTCCAGGTTGAAAACAGAAGACACCTTAAGACCTGGGAACACCACTAGGCTTGGTCTGTCCACCTTGAGTCAGGCAAGGCTGAGAGTGAGCCTGCCTTGGCTGAAGCTTAAATTTCTAAAAGGAAAAAGCAGGAGACCAGAAGAAGCACAAAGGAAATCTCTCAGCCATGTTAGGAATGACATTTTGACAAACAACTAATCGACTTCAACCAACTGATCTGTCCATCAATGAAAATCTTAAAAAGTAACAGGATGGTTTGTATGAAAAATAACACCATACATTTTGACTTACATTACTCAGGCAGTTTATCAGCCAACACTATCAGACAGCTTGGTCTATAAAGTATCCCACATGTCCCCAGTTAATCACCCTGTCCCAGCTTTATGGGTGCTGCTACGCTAAATAAAACTAGTCTTTGGTCACCCATCTTATCCTGCAGCTACTAATGTTCACTGAGATCACCTCTAAGCTGGAAATCTTTCCCCTGATGGAGATACTACCAGCATACTGTTAGAGTAAATTAATCAAACTCTGCAGTATCATCCACATACAAAGAAAGAGCAGTCTGTGGTATTTTATACTGTCACACAGCAAGCACTGGGATGGATTGAAATACATCTGTGGCTCATTAGCTCTGTGTCTGAGCTCTCAAAATCCAACACCAATGAGCTGCTGAAGGGTCTGCAGCTGAACAAGGTACACAAGCACAGCCATTCCAGTTGATGGCCTTCGCCAAAGATGTAATACTCCCTTCATTGAGATTTGCATCACCAGGCTTTTCTCCACATTTGCTGATAGCTTAAAGACATACATGATCAGTTACTGGTGTTCAGTGGACACATTATCCTTCACTGAGCCACAGTAACTCAGCAGCATTTCTCTGAGCCTTAGATATTACTGGGCAATGCTTGTCATCAGCAGCACCTGATTTGCTCCTCAAGTCTCTTACCAGATACTGAAGTCGCTGGCGTTCAGTCTCTGGAGTGAATTCTGAAGACATTGGAATGACTTCGCCATTTCGGATTATTATAGCCCTGTAAAAGTAATAAAACATCATCAGCAGAGAAGAAAAAGGTAAAAACCCCGAAAAAACTAAGGGGTACAGTCACACTCTTATTCTCTTCAGAATCAGTCAAATAAAGCCATTTCTTTTCTACTGAGGTTGTCAGCAGAACAGGATAATTCCTGCTCTGCATCCTTCAGGCTGGGTAACAAAGTATACCTGTATAAACCAAGTTCATTTTAGAGCTCACAAAAACATCCAAACAACAAAGGCAAGAGTTATTTCAATTGATGTCTACCGGGTATCCTTATTAAGTGAAATGCAGACACCCAGAGGAGATGCTGCAGATTCACCGAATGTAGAACAACTCTTTGCAGGTTTTAATACCAGTTATGGCTGACACTGTCTAAACTACTGGCTTCAAATGACTCATGCAAGCACTTTCCAATTATTGACTGGTCATATGTCATGTCAGAACCTTTCTACTCCAACAGCAAATGGAAATAGCAAAGCAAATCCTATTTAACGCAAATTTAACTAGTTACCTGCTGAAAGACGGCAGGTAATGGAATGACTGTAGATTAGCCAGGAGCTTTCATGCACACTTCTGCAAATGGCAGAGAGAAAATTTTCTCAAACACCTGCCTGTTGCCTCTTAACAATCTGCTATGCTGCACACAAAACATGGTCCAATCTTTCTGTGGTACAATGCCACTGGCTGGAACACAAGTCATAGAAGGGAAGAATTTACCCAATATTTCTACTGCATTCTACGTTCCTGTATTCACTCACAGAACAACATTTCTTTATTTTTCCATTATTCAGGCAACTCTGTAAGTAGAGCAATGCCTGGCAGTTTTGAAGAGCTTGATAAACTATGTATTATCCCAAAGACTTTAATGCCTGTTGTGGAACTGTTTCTCAGCCATCAGTACATTAATTCAGTGTTTGGATAGCAGCAGTGTACCAGCTCTCCTCTTGAATTTAGACAGAATTTAGTGTAGCTAAAAATGTATTTGCCACTTGGATTTCAGTTTCTCTATGTTTTAAATGGTCATTTCTGTGATCTTTTCACCCCACTGACATCCTATTTATGAGCTAGCTTACTTCCCTTGATAATTTGATCAATTTGTTATCATTGCTTGTATGCCAGGTGTTCTGACGGCACTGCAATGCAACCAACAAATATGTTAGGCACACAAAGACCGAAAACTTAAACTTCTAAATTCAAAACACAGGCATCTTGAGAAAACCAACTCAGGTACAAACCTGAATTTCTAAAATTAGTGGCATTGGATAGATTTCCAAGTCTTGTGGATAGGTCATTGGACTAAAATTGTCTCCAGATTGTCATCTACTATTGCTAGTATGCAAAAGGTAGCAACATTATCTATGAGTAAATAAACTGTTCACATTTCTGAGTCTCATGTTGCAAAGAGCAGATAGGTTCAGGATGGTACTACAAAGGCAGATGTGGGAAGAAGCTCAGGCAATGAGGGGAAAACTGCTTTGCTTTGAAAGGTAATAAATTTACTGCTCTTGGACTTCCAGCACTTCCTTGCAAATAATCCTGTGTAGAAATTAGAGGTGGCAAGAGTGCAGTCTACATACTGAAGGTTCCCACTGGCCCTGAATTAAAACCAATACTGTGTACTTGAGACAGATATGGTAGTTGCAACTCTTTAATTTCCTAAAACAAATTTGTACATAATTTTTGACAATTTTTTTTCTCCTTTAGAGAATCTGACTACATTATAGGCTTACAAAAATGCCTATCCAATTAAAAAGAATAAAAGTTTGCTGAAAATTTTTCTTTTGCATTTATGAGACAGTCATTTAAATATGAATTAAGAACTCTACCACCTCTCTTCTGCAACAACACATTTGCTTTTATTTTTGCAAATCCTAAGGCATTCAGCTTTGAATCAGATTAATTTACTCAGACAGTGAACATTTTATATAACTTTTTTATATGTTATTTGATTCACTTGAGTAGGCCTCCACTTGAGGGGTCTATGGGTTTAGTGCAGAGTATGTACTCTGGCAACAGTCTAGACTAGACTGATCAAAGGAGCTGATCAGACATGAACTAAATTTTACACACTAGTTTAAGTGAGTCATAAGGGATTTTCTGATCTTTAGCTTGTCTGAAAGAGCTAATATAAAACCACACATTGATATAACCGCTAGCACATCAGGCTAATTTTCTAATTATTCTTTGTTCCCCTTTAATCACCATTTCACAGGAAATCCATATTTTAAAGACCACTCAGACCAGTCTGGGGTTCACCTTTTTCTTTGTGCACATTGACATACTTCCTATATATGTTGATAGCTGTCATTCTCACTTCTGTGGGTAGAATTGGGCCCTGAGGGACTCACATCATATAAAAAGCAATTCAGAGGTGAGTGGGTCAACCTTTCATAGCTCAACTTATTTTCACCAGAATTGGCAGCCACCTGGGATGAAAGGCACAACCCAGCACACACACACATTCACACACACACAAAAAATCTTCAGAGGGGGAGGAATTAAAGCAATACTGTTGATACCTGGTAAAATAGAGTTTTATGTTTTTCATTAATGTTTTCAGCAGTTGGACTTTATTCAACTTGCAAGGTACAGCTGCTCATAAGAGTCAAATGATTTGATCTGAGGAATGAGACAGCTCTAGATATGAGTAATGGGAGGGATACAGACATACATGTACAGGGTACTGGTCCAAATTCAACTGTGGTGAGTTTATAAGCCCATACTGGGACCTTTCTGCACTAACTGCTTAGCTGTTTCAGGACAGCAAAGGGTATTTCTGATGGTCCAAGTGACAAAAATGGACACAGTTGTTGGCTGTCTTACTGAGGAGGCTGGGTGCAAAAGCCTGGCCTGGGAGCCACCCTGCTCGGTGGGATTTTCCCCTGTGATTGAAAAGGTGCCAAATAAGGCCCTAATTTGGTTTAGAGACTGAAGCGCCCTTCCCGTGACCTTGCAGTGACAGAGCTGCTAAGCAGCGACTGAAGGCTTTTTCCACCGAGCAACCTCCAGAGCCCTGAATTCAACAGCCCAGAGTCAATAACTACTCACAAGGAGGGAGCCTGGCTGATGCAGCAGCTGCAAACAGCTCCAGAGACCCACTCTATATGGTCCTGCAGGACAATTAATTTTGACTTTACACTTCCTAATGGACTAAGCAGCAACAGGGTGTTACATGAGCATTACTGCTTCTGCCATGCATGAAACACACATATATGCAAGGAAATAGTGTTCTGAAAGTACTTAACTCCCCATGTATTGCGGATATGTGAACGTATTATTTTATACCAGAATACAGCTGTCCTATTAAACTGTCAGAAATAACTACACAGGAAGCAAGAATTCCTTGAATAGATGTGGTGCCCAGAGAGCATCTGATTCTGCCTTGTTTAATAGTGACATTTTAATTTCCACCACACTGGTGAAACACATTATAGCAGAGCCACAGGGCGAGCCTGCCAAAGGCAGATGGATGATTCATGTTTGCAGAGAACAAGTATGTCAACACTAACCAAATATTCTCTGATGACAAGGTTGCTTCAGACCCATACCAATCATTAATTTATATCACCAATGAAGTAGTAATTAAAAAACAAAAGCTTTTTTTGGCAGGGTTGGAAATTGGGAGTCACAGATCTGCAGCCTTCTCAATGCGCTGCCCTCCATGCTCTGATGCCCTCTCCACACACCATTGTCTATAGTGAGAAACTGCTCTGAAGTCTTAAGGCCACAGAGGCCAGTAAGTCATTTATTCTGATCTCTTCTAAAAACAAACTAGGTTTCTCTGAGTCCTTTCCTCTCTTTTGGACCCTAACTCCCCACCCACAGGAACTACGGGACTGTACTTGCCATTGCATTTCACATGCTCCGCATGACAATGAAAGTATGTTCACTAATCCAGAGCTGGGATACTCACAGTAAACTGGAATATATTGGGGGAAAAAAATTCCCCAAAACACAGGTGAAGTAGCCTAAAATGGAAGAAACAAGAATCTGGTTTTGTATCTCTTCTGACCTCTTAACTTCTTCTGATTCAGAGAAGCCACGCCCTGAAGAACTAAATGGGGAGCAAGAGATGTGCCAGTGGCTCAATGCAAAAGCAGGACTGGCAGTCATGGAAAATCCTACAGCCGGCTATGTCTGCTCAGTCACATGCAAATGAAAAGAAACACTAGGAGCTTAAAAGGCTACATGTGCATCTACAGAAAACAGTGCATTTATCTTTTGGATTGACATGATGGTGTAGTCCATAATGATAAGCTAAATTCACACAGAATATTAAGTATATGGTTATTTTCTATATTCAGATTCAATACTTAGAAATTGTATTTGGTGCTTTAGTATACATCCACTTTTAAAATACATAGAGAGTGAAGCAACAAAAGGATAAAAAATCTGCCACTGTGCTGTACTGCTGCTGCGACGCTCAGGATGTAGCAACAACACTGGTTCAAGGAAAATATTGATATACCAACTGCTTTTGCATTTTTAATATGGCTAACAACTACCACCTCTCCTTGAATCAAGCAGGGTTTGGGGTTTTTGTTTGTTTGTTTGTTTTCTCTTTTGTGGAAAACACAATCATCTGAAAATTGCACAGCATCCTTTCTATGTTTCTTATGAGAAACAAATAAAGGAAACTCATACATTTTACAGGAACCTCTTGTTGGTTACTCTCATTTAATCATACACAGAGAGCAACACCTTAGTGAACAACGTCAAAAGTGTAATTCCACTGCTGTCACAAGTCTATCGGGATTCTGGTGTTCAAAACAAAGAGACATCTCCAACTGTTAGGAGTATTCGGGCGACACTCTAACTCCATTACACACTTTTTCAGCCAAAAATGATTTGAAACGCAACATTAAGGTGCACATTTCTACAACACAGGATAAAAATCTGGGAAAGGTGACAGAGAAAGACCATTCAGAAAACCCTTCTTGACAGTGTATATCAATTCCAAGCCACGGGGAGGATGTATCTGTTTTGTCAAAAGGTGTTAAGCATGTGGATTTAGCACAGATAAAGCAGAAGTGTCTGGCCTGTCTGCAAAGGTATTAGAAATGTGTCAATGAAAAAGAAAGAGGGATTAAACTGACAGAAAGAATAAGGCAGGGTTTTATTACATTCAAAGGCAAACTAAGCAGTCGATTTTAATTAGGTGTGTCACAAGATAGCTGTGGAAAAAAGGAAGTAAATCCTAGAACTATGGAATCAGTCTATATGGATACTTGTTTACCTTGGTAACTAAATGCATATATTTTAACAATCCAGGGAAGATCAATGCTAATGTTTGATAAGCTTCAAACCAGTTGTGCTTTTTTTTTTTATTGCTTCACCTTTTTTTAATTGCTAAGATGTGAAAGACAATGGCTATAAAATTATTAAAATGAGAAATGTTTTTCTCTTCGGTAAACAAAGTACTGAAACTTATGGCCATTACAATTCCTGATGACTTTTAATACATTCAGTGTTGGCACCTTGGTTTTACTTACTTCAAACTGAATTACTCTCACTTAGTCCCACACAGACCCATTTCCCAATGTTTCTTTAGAAACCAGGTGAACAAACACCTCACTGTGCTGGCAGTAACTGTGGAACTGATCTCATATTCCATCCCATGTATTCACTAACAACATGGAACTATAGTGCAAAACCTTTAAATTATTTCCTTAATTTTATGAATTAAGGCAGGCTGGGGATAGTGAAACAAACCATTATAGTAACATTTAGCTGGCATTAAAACAGGTTCCAGTGATGACATATCCATCACCATAAAAAACTCAGGTGGAAGCAGCAACCCTCAGCAACACCAATGGAAAAACTCTGGCTGCCTCTCACTTGTAATACCTAAGATAATGCCCCAACTCTTGGCATCACTATCAAGAAGAAAACAAGCAACAAACCAGGGAAGGAGTAAAGCCAGTGAAAATTGTCTCTGTCCTCATTTTCCATTTACTGCCACCCAACAGTCCTGCCACTCTGATTTCTTCATATTCTTCAGCACAAACATGAGCCTGTTCACAGAAACGTGATGGGATAGAAACACTGGATCATTTTTCTTTCAGCTGAACAAAGCCACTGTTAAGTGGGAGCAGACCCTCCCTGCTTGTGGCTCTTCCTGTGACAATGTAGTTTCATGTTACGTTGTGGGTTATAGCAGGCTGGTCAGACACTTTCATTCATCACTTGGGGGAACTTCAGCTCCCTCAAGCCAATAAAAGGTGTGAGAACTTGCCTTGGTGAAGTATTGCAAAAGTAATTTCCTACAGGAGCATGCTCTGGCATTTCCTGCTGGAACAATGAAGATCATTCCCAAACTTCTGCTAAGGTTTTTTGCAGACTGCCAGGCACCCTGGCTGCTCCAAGGGTTAGTATCTCAGCAGCACAAATGCCAAGTGCAGCCCTTGCTCCACTAGGACACTGACTGGGCATTCATTTCAAGTATTCCATTCAAGGTCCTTTCTTCATGTCTTTGCTGCAGCATGGAGCCAAGCATGCTATACCTCTCCTGCGGCATGACAAGAACCTCCTCCTGCCTTTGAAAAGAAGCAGAGAAAGAAATTATGAAATCCAGACCCTGCAAATCTCCCTGAAAGTTGTCTTTCAGAGGCACCTGCAAGCACATGAGCTGTTCCTGATCCTGCACACATGTGTAGAGCTTTACGCTGTTTCCAATTACCTGACTCATTCACATTTATATTTCTAGTGCTTATTTAGTGATTCCTTTGGAGAAGGCTTCTGGGCACAATGAGGCTACTGAAATACTCCATAGTTACTGTTCCAGTGGTCTGATTTTACTAAATTAATTGTATTATTTTTAATAAAGGATCACAAATAGGCAGACTAAGCAGAGTAACATAGATTTCCATGGAAGGGCTTACTTCTCATCTACACTAGCACCTGAACCAGTCACGATTTTTCTTACTGCCATCAAAAAATAACAAAAATCGGAAATTTTAGAACTGTTCTGGTATTCCATCTCCACTAACAACTTAGTAAGCAGCAGTTAAAAGGGATTTTCTACTACTGGCAGCCTCCCCTCTTCCCTATATATTGCATCTAACCATGAGAAGCACCTGGCTGTCACTAGCAATGGAACTAAATTACTTCAGTTGTTTCTGCATCACTACTCTACAGTTTTAAGTTAAATGTAATGCTGAGCTTGCAGGCTGCCCACAGAGGAGACAGCTTGGAGAAGACACGTTGCCCCATCATTTTTGACCCCTGGAGCAGTATGCTGCTAGTTATCAGTGCGTCTTTAGTAGGCTACGGCTCCATTCCCATGGGACTCTACCATAAATTCCCCGCTCTAGTTTAGGTCCTCAAGTGTATTGCTTGGCTGATGAAATGTGAGTATGGAGTTATTATTAGCATTTGGCTTTATTAACAGTGTTTCATTTTAGGGCTAATTATATATATTTGTGTTATGCCCACCTCATCACTAATGTGATGGCACTGCCTATCTGAATGCAATGTTCTTGTTTGTTTAATTGGGAAAGTAACTTTTGCTATTGAATCAGTAGTGGCTTTATAAGTTTACCTATACACTCCTACTATTGTCTACTCCAGCTCCAGTAGTATTAACCCAAATGGGAATGAGCTAAACTAAAGTGCTCTGTAGTTAATTGTGTGTACTTTCTTGGTGGTTTACATCTCAACACATCAATCTTTCAAGAAAGGGCTTCAGCTGGCAGCTAGAAAGCTATTGCAAGCCAGTTTATAGTGACACTACTAGCATACAAAAACTGCCCACTGTTGGTTCCAACAGCCTTAGGTTAGAGATTTACTGCCCTCTTAGGATTCATTTTGCCCCAATGATTTCAGTGTATTCTTCATCTGAACACAGCTAAATATAAGGCTGCAATGATGACAGACCACTACGTTTCTGTATCACGGCTGAACACTATGCCACCATTACTCAGGCTGTGCCAGGGAAATGAACAAAGAAGTGCAGTCACGTCTCTGTGGCCAGCTCTGAGCCTCAGGACTGGTATCTGTGGAATCAAAGTCTTTTTCCCTGCTGTCCAGGATATGACATTCATCTCCAAGACAAGTTACTATGGCAACTAAACCTGGGCTTAGTGGATGAAGGCATTGCTGTGCAAGTCGTGTTTATTTTGCCAGTAATATGGCTGGGATATGGATGTCCATGTACGATGGAAGAAGTAAGGATTTTTTACCTCTCTGCTCTTCACTGTCTTACCACTGACAATGAAAGAATGAATTTTAGCACCTAAATTTTAGCACCTTTGATCTCAGCTTTTCTGCTTAACTCAGTACCACTTGCAGGGTATTGGAACAAGCTGGATCGAGATGTAAAAGCAGACCGCAAGTCATGCTCTCTGCTCACTCTTCATCGGTGAATTTTTACCCGAGCCCTGCTTCGTTCACCCACAAAGAAGTGACCAGAGCCATCACTAAAAGTTCCAGGAGCAGGGCTCAAGCGGCATTGCATAGCTGCTGCTGAGACTGAACAGCCTGAGCTGCCTTGAGTTTCCTGAATTCAGGTGACTTGAAAAGCTTTTCAACGTAGTAAGGACCACAGCAGACTTTGAAACATTCACCAAGCAAGCCTGGGGTGCTCCCTCTGGCCCTTCTCCCAAAGTACAGATGGGAGCTAGAGAACCAAGGTGCCCAGTCTGCTTTGCATGCCTTGGCCCTGGCCCTACAACACTGCAGTGAAGAACTTGCATGTCTCTGTGGTCAGCTACAAAGGCATAGATTAAAAAGATAGGTTGTTTGGAGTTTGTTGGCTTACTTTTTTTTCTTTCTTTTTTTTTAAAAGGCTGAAACTTCATGAGAATCAAAGTTAATAGAATTCTTTAGTCCTGGAAACCAATACCAATGAACTGTGGCTTTACAGTTTACTGGTATTACTCGAATAGCCAAAATTTTTCTCCTTCCTCATTATCTGTAGCATAAGATAATGTCCGTGTGGTTAGGACCAAAGATTTAACTGAATGTACCCCTCACTGAAAATGTTTACAATGACTTCAATACCTACTAATTGCCATAGGTATTGCTAAAGCATATGCTCTTCCAGGAAAAATGAGGGTTTGAAAAAGAAGTAGGACATTTGTTTTGTCTTCAAAGCCTACAAACATTTACTACCAAATGAATAATTTCTATCAAGTCAGAGCTGGATATGACATGCCAGTAACCTGGAACTTGTCATCCACTGGATAACTAGAAAACGCTCTTCCTTAGCACTGCCTTTTGAGTGAAATTACTTCTTTCTGACCCAACACCTTTTTTTCACACCTCACCTTAAGTGTTTCTTTAAGTGCCTTCAAAAGCTTTACCCAGCACAAAATCTTGCAGTATCTGTTGTTGTTGTTATTCCAATGCATCTTGTGCTCTTGCTTCTCCCTGGAAGGAGGCCAGGCAGGAAAAGGGAGAAGGGCTTTCTGAAGGCCTGCAAATCATGCTTTTAAGGAAAAGAGACAGGGGGAACAGAAAGAGAGGAGATGGCCATGTCTCTTGAATGTGGCTTATCTTTTCCAACATTTTGGGCTAGTCAGGATCAGACTTCTCCACCTATCAAACTGCAATCAGTGAAGGAGAATGTACATGGCAGAGACTTGCTTTGAATTCAGTCTCTCCTCACTACACAGACCTGTGAGCAAACTAGACTTAGGTTATCTGTTGCCCTGAAATGATCTAACATTTTTTATTTTCAAGTGATTCTGTCAGAGAATAAATAATAGTCTAAAAAGGGCATGTACCATAGATTGGCCAAAATACAATCTGTAAGTGCTGCTCTTTCCTCTGGGGAGGCATCTTTTGAGAATCTGGAGGAATGAAAACTTCAGAGGATGAAGAGAAATCCCTACCAATTGCATGGCCCCTGTCTGTTGTTCAGTTTTGTAACTTTCTTTGCCCCATATTTAGGAGAAGATAGTAAAAAGAATGCTTTTCCAAATACTGCATACTGGAGAAGCTTAGTAACTGAGTTAGTCTTTCCTCTAGAGACCTCTAAGTCTCTAGTATGAAGCACATTTATTGTTGTTTATGTAGACACAGATGTAAGAAGACAGAGAGGGCTTAGACAGACCACTCACAGAAAACAGGGGAAATACACACCATTTAGATTAGAAGATGAGTAGTTACGAAAAACAGAAAATTAAAGCTTCCTAGAAAAACAGTAAACCAAGGACTAAAGTAAACTAGTTCTACAATGGCAATATATAAGAACACTTTTTAGTTTCCATCCTTACACAGTGTTAGCGCTTCTGGCAAAAACAAC